>BRDA01003317.1:21691-32535 GCA_036984385.1 Crenuchus spilurus
GTGGTCTAAAACTTATTGTGGTGTTTCAGTTTCATTGTCTAACCCCTGTATTTCTATTAGAAAGCACTGAAATATTTGAATGTTGGAGTACAGCATACATTTCCAAATGTGAGTTTGGAAATGTTTTGAAACTTTTGACCCTTGGAGCAGTGCTAGCATGCAGATCTTGACTTTCATAAACAGGATCATGTAGACGAGCCTGATGAAGTTTCAGTTTCATTGTCTAACCCCTGTAAACCCAATAGAACATCTTTGGGGCATCCTCAAGTGGAAGGTGGAAGAGTGCAAAGTCTCGAATATCTCCCAGCTCTGTGATGTCGTCATAGAGTGGAAAATCATTCCAGTGGTAACCTGTGAAGCTCTGGTAAACTCCATGCCCAGGAGAGTTAAGGCAGTTCTGGAAAATAATGGTGGCCACACAAAATATTGACACTTCAGGAACTTTCACTAAGGGGTGTACTCACTTTTGTTGCTGGTAGTTTAGACATTAATGGCTGTATGTTGAGTTATTTTGAGGGAAGAATAAATGTACACTGTTATATAAGCTGCACACAGACGACTTTTCATTGTGTCAAAGTGTCATTTTGTCAGTGTTGTCCCATAAAAAGATTTACTTACATATCTGCAGAAATGTGAGGAGTGTACTCACTTTTGTGATACACTGTACATAGTAGACTAAAAAGTGCCTCAATTACAATCTCAGGGAAAATTCATAACAAATGAATGAAAAAGTGATACATTATATGTCCAAATGTTTGTGGACGCCCATATTAATACATATATACAGCAATTTTAAGTGGCATTAATTTTGGACTATTATTAATCATTGTATTGTACTCTTCAATGTTTGATCACAGATGATCTACTTTACATGCATAGATTAGAAGTATTTTACCTTTTGAATGTCATAGTGAAGGCCCCGTGTTGCAAAGTTGGGGATGTAGTCATATTTACTGATGCCTTGTGGGTACTGTAGAATAAGAAAGAAATCTGGTTGCAGATAAAAATGCAATGAATTGCATGAGGATGATCAGGCTATAAATATGCGCAGGGTGTGTAATGGAATTCATAGATTTAGATGAGGTGGTACAGTGTAGCGAATGTGTGGGAAATGGGATCTTAAAGCAGATGTTAATGATGAGCTAAAATGAGTGATTTAATTGCCGCCAAAGGCCAAAGTGTGAAGGAAGTAGCTGAATTTGCAGGTGTATTGAAGTGTACAGTCATACGGGTCTACCAACAGTGGATAAAGTCTTGGACTACAGGACACTCTCATCAGAATTGTGGTCGACAGCATAAGACCATAGTTTGTTAATGATATGCAGTTCCCAGTGGAATGTTCTAGACATTTGTTATGAAGGACCTGCATTGACTTCTAGAAGCAATTCTTGCCTGGAAGTGAAATAATTTTCATTCCCAAGTTGTGAAACCTACCGGCAGGTCTCCAGGCATATGTTTTGTCTTTCAGACACAATCCTGATGAGAATCGAGCTCCATAATGGTCTGATTTGACTGGGCCAAATAAATGATTAAATACACAAATAAATCATAATCTGATGTCACTGCTGTCATATTCTGTTATACTAAATATCAGCAGGGTTGTTGGTCTAATTAACAAAATTGTTGTGAAACTAACAAACTTGTGTCCAGAATGTCTTCTATTTCAATAACTGATTGACAGTGACGTTAAATACATCATCGATTATTAATAATTTGTTCTTAAATATATTATATCTAAAATGAACTGCTGTCTTGACTCTACATTGTGTCAAGTTTTTTTTTTTTTTTTGTATATAAAATTACAAAAAATTACAAAAATGATTGCTGTGATTCCAAACAGCACTACAGTGTACAAAATATTTTACTACATTTTTACCTTAAAGTGTTCAATAAGGAAGTCTCGGGCAGTGGTGTAGATCATGGCATCTAGAGCACTGGAGTAGAGAGCAAGTGTGTAGTCATAGTCAAAGCCATAGATGTCCACTTCTGACAGATTGACCTCATTATTGGCGTAGATGGTAGCAGAGTTGAGCAGGTTACAGACTCCAGGAGGGATCAGGTCTGGACAAAGGAAAACCGTAATGATCACATATCAAAACATAAACCAAACAATTAGAAAAAAAGCTCAAAAAACATTCCTCAGATATTTGGTTACTAAGACAAAACTGTCCTTTAGTGGTTCAATATATCAACACAGTGCCAAAGCTACCAGTACCTGGTTTAAGGACCATGGTATCCCTGTTCTTAATTGGCCAGCAAACTCACCTGACCCACAGAAAATCTATGGGCTATTGTGAAGAGGAAGATGTGATACACCAGACCCAATAGTTCAGAAGAGCTGAAGGCCACTATCAAAGAAACCTGCTCTCATAACACCTGAGCAGTTGCATAGACTGATCCACTCCATGCCACCCCGCACTGCTGCAGTAATCCACGACTAAATATTGAGAGCTGTACATGCTCATACTTTTCATCTTCATACTTTTCAGTTGGCCAACATTTCTAAAAATCCTTTTTGTATTGGTCTTAAGTAATATTCTAATTTTCTGAGATACAGAATTTGGGATTTTCTTTAGTTGTAGTTATAATAATCAAAATTAAAAGAAACATTTGAAATATATCAGTCTGTGTGTAATGAATGGCTATAATATACAAGTTTCACATTTTGAATGGAATTACTGACATAAATCAACTTTTTCATGATATTCTAATTTTATGACCAGCATCTGTATACACATATACAGTGGTAACCCTACTTACGAGTTTAATCCCTGCAGGAGCCGAGCTCGTTAGCTGGTTTGCTCGTTAGCTGGATGCATTTTCCCCATAAGAATACATGTAAAACTGATTAATCCGTGTCAGCCGGCCAATATACAGTATACTTTAATATGCTAAATAATGTGTTTATATGGGTTTTTAAAACATAAACGAGACGACGACGACGCTCGTGTAGGCTGGCGGCTAAGGAGGACAGGAGGACGGGCGTACGTGTATGGCATGGTTACACTTATCATATGAAAAGTAAAAGTAAAATGTATCTAACTTTCTTGTTCACTACCTTTTGCTGTCTTTGTGTCACTTTCACTAGCACTTTCACTTTCACTGGACAGCGGTCAAAGGTAATGACTGACCTCTTCTTCTATGCTAGCATCTAGGGGATGCTACGACCGCAGCGGTTGGCATACTTGAACTAATTTTGGCTACTCGTTACTTGGAATTTTACTCGTTACCTGGAACAAAAATATTCCGAGATCTCGACTCGTTACCTGGAATACTCGTTAGTAGGGACGCTCGTAAGTAGGGTTACCACTGTACATTCATTCATACAGGCACATATCAGACGCTTATGACCACCCTGGGTTTAGAAAGAACTCAGCCCAGGACATCACAGATGTCACATGACAGGGTTTGTTGCATGTTTGTTGCATGAGCACACCAGTCAGTTGCAGCAGAGTGTAAAACAATCATCATGGACAACGGCGATGACTTGGCTGATGTCCAAATGGATATGACAACAGAGTACCAGGTGAAGGGTGGAACCATCTCAGAAATTGATAACTTTGTGGGATGTGTCAGAGCCACCGTAGTGAAGGTGTACTGAGGATATACTCCCAACAGCGTAACAGTGGTGCTCCATTAACGAGAGAGGGGAACGATATCTCTGACGAGTGGCACAGAACAATCAACGCACCACAGTGGACCAGTATTGAGTGAACACTCCAAGCCAAGAGTGGTTACATATAGAGGGTGACAACACTGTGTGCCAGCCCAAGCAAGTACACCACCTACAGCAAGACTCCTAACACTACTTCACCTACAAATGTAAACTGGTTTTGTAAGTCCGTCTGGATAAGAGTGTCTGGTAAATGCTGCAAAACAAACCCCTCAAAGATAATAAATATACAAATAATTGTGGAACATATTATACTTAATATGACAGAGGTCATGAAGCAACAAAGTAAAAAACGACATTATATTCAGTTAAACAGGACAATTCATGCACTCTTTATACTAAAACATGCATTTGGTCTAGGCCTAATTTAATAGTCGATGCACCGTTTGTTCTTTTTCTCTCCAAACTGCTGCAGCGTCTTTCTGTCCTTGACGCACATGCACAGTAGTGGTAACCGGGGTAGGCCGTGGATGACGTCACAGGACGTTATACAGACAGGCTCTGCTATCATGGATACAGACAGGCTCTGCTATCATGGCTACCCGGCAACGGAGCTCAAAAGAGTGGGATCATTTTAAGAAAATGAAAGAGAAATGTGTGCAATGCAACATCTGCAAGGCAGAACTTGCCTTCTACGGCAGCACAACTGCGATGCACGAGCACCTGAAAAGGAAGCCTGTTGTGGCTGATTGTGACAATGATGAAGAGGAACCGTCATCTCGGTAAGCTAAATTGCTAGTTAGCTGCTAAAATTAGCGTAAACAGAGAGTTAACTTGCTGCTTACTCATATTGATAGCTGTAAAAGTTAACATTAGTGATGACGATCTGATTCATTAGCCTTAGCACACATTCATGTGTTTTCTGTAACGTTATAACAGTCATGTGTTTGAATAGCAATGCTAATGTTTTCTAACATTACGTTTCAGTGCTACGTTTACACTTTATGCTAAACAGTTAAATAATTGTTTGTTGCAACAAGCTGCATATTTCATTAAAGGTTTAATGAACTAATTGTTTTTATTTTTAGTTAGCATATAGCTGAAATCTAATGACGGTTATATAATAGCAGCTGCATTCTAGTGCGATAAGCTGTATGTTTTATATTCAATTAACATATGATCTGATTAGTCTACTAATCTTAAAAAATAATCTGTGATTAGTCGACTATAAAAATAATCGTTCGTGGCAGCCCTAATTTGGTCACTGTTTAAAATAGAAATGATTATCAAAGCACTTCATGTCATTTATCACCATTATCAATGTAGGTAAAAACTTTATCTCCAAAACAGAATGATAAAAAAAGTCCAGGTCCTATTTTCAAATGATGTAAAATAAAAAGTAAAAAACAAAGACATGGTGATTTCTCTTAGCAACGAGGATGAAATACTGTCAAAGTGTCCATCCCTCTTTCTGGTTGTGCAGTACAACTTTATTTAGGCTTACATCTTGCTCTTAAAACCTCACAGTCACTACTGCTTTCCAAATCCATTGCTTCAGAGGCTAAAAACAAAAACAGTCATGTCACTTGCCAGCTGGAATACAATCCAATATCACGCTGTGCATCTGCACAGTTCAAACAAAGTCTTCCAGCAGATGAGTGATGGGGCAAATGTAGGACTACAGGACAGATCAACAGAATGATAAAGGGCAGGAAATAAGCCAAAAATGGTCTGCTTTATCAGCCATGTTCATGTGTCCAGTGCAAATGCAAACTGCAAGGTAGGTCTAAAAGAATTTGAACATCACAAACTTTATCCACTTATCTACTTTAACTTTGAAGTATGCACGATGTACTTCTGTAAGCATGCAATCCTGCTAGTACATTGTGCATACTTCAATGCTTAAAGTAGATAAGTGGATAAAGTTTGTGAATTGACTGTGTTACTGTTTTTCTTTCTATTTGTTCTTCCTGAGTAATCATAAAAGCAGCAGTTCAGTAAACAGAGTGAGATTAAAAAGGGTCACCGGCTGTTGCCTAATCTGTCGCCAGGACCAAGAGATGGAAAAGTGGGACAGTAAACGACTCAGAAATCACCATCAAAACAGCTGAAATGGGGAGATTTTCTCTCTGTCTGACCACCTTTACAAAATCATTGTTGGGTTGTTACTGATTAAAGTGATTACTAATGACTTCCCTTTAACTGTAAAGGTATACTTTCTACTTACTAGAAAAAGTTCTTATTTCTCATTACTCATAGCATTACTCTGTAAAACTCAAAGGGTAAGCAAGCATCATTTAAAAGACATGTAGGTTATGCTATATAATCACCCATAAATAATGTTATAAAATATTTATCTATAGATTCTGATATGTTATAAAATATATT
Organism: Crenuchus spilurus; assembly: GCA_036984385.1. Classification (NCBI taxonomy): domain Eukaryota; kingdom Metazoa; phylum Chordata; class Actinopteri; order Characiformes; family Crenuchidae; genus Crenuchus; species Crenuchus spilurus. The sequence goes on from BRDA01003317.1 coordinate 27,693, forward strand.
TTGACACAACTTCAGAGGATTGGTGGGACTTTAACCAATCAGCTACCAGCAACAGCTGGTGTAGAAACTGCACTTTCTGTGTGGAGAGACTGGCCTGAGCTGGTTTAGTCTATCTGTGTGTGGCTAAAGGAGAAGCCATGGTTGAGTACTAAGGATTCAGTTTGTTTAAGATATAAGGTTCAGCATGGTCTGCTCGGCATAAGATGTTTCAAGTGGTGTCAGAAGTGGGATTCCACAACAGTTGGATAGATGGGCGAGTCTCACTCTATAAGCACAAAAACATGTAATGTATAGATATGTGTGCTGTGCACATGCTGGATGCTGTATTGTCCGTCTCTAAAAATATAAGCGCTGTGTAGGGTTAGTGTAGAATTAATGTAATGGCTGATAAGTTCATGTTGATATATACAGTGATGTTTGGCATTTTGTGAACCCTTTAGAAGGTTCTATATTTCTGAATTCATGACCAAATAACTTAAGCAGACTCACACAATACATCACGAGAACCAAATGAGACAAAAATATTAGACTAGGCAATTTACAAATACATACTGAGGAAAATGGTCCAATATTAAATGTTTGTTAGATACAAAAGTATGTGAACCTTTTGGAATAGCAGGTAATTTAAAGGTGAAATTTGAGTCAGTTGTTGTCAATCAATGGGATCACAATCAGGTGTGAGTGGGTGCCATGTTTTATTATTATTTTTTTTTATTATTATTTCTAGGTTTTTGCCAATTTTTATCCCCTTCCAATGTAGTGGTAGCCAATTAGCCCATCCCCTCCGTTAGGCCTCTCCCCATCACTTTGCAATGTCCCTGACTCTAGGAGGGTGCAGGCAAACACAAGCCTCCTCTGTTGAGTGTGATACAGCCACCGCTTCTTTTTTGAACCCCCGCTGGTGCACCGTCACTGGAGAGCCTAACGCGCTCGGTGGAAGGAACACAGGGTCCCCAGCTCCGATTGGACCAATCAGTAGACGCCTGAGCCAGCAGACATTGCAATGTGAAAGTGATAAGGAGAGTGAGAGCGCCATCTACCCACCCAGAGAGAGCGCTGCCAATTTTTTGCTCTCTTGGGCCCCGGCTGTTGATGGCAAACAGCATGACCGGGATTCGAACTCACGATCCTCTGGTCATAGTGGTAGCGTCTTTGCCTGCTGAGCCACACCATGTTTTATTTAAAAAAAAAAAACAGGGATATAGTAAAGTCTGCTCTTCAGAACTTCTTTGTTCATGTATCATGTTACAGAAAAAAGAGACTTCTGAGGATCTCAGAAGAAGAGTTGATGATGCTCATTTGGCTGGAAAACCATATGTAAAGAGTTTATTATTACTCTTAGCAGAAGTGGACCAACAAATATCACACCAACAGCAAGGCGTGTAATAGTCAGCAAGGTCACAAAGGACCCCAAAGTAGCTTCTAAGCAACTGAAGGCCTCTCTCACATTTGCTAATGTTCATGAGTCGACCATCAGGAGAACACTGAACAACAATGGTGTGCATGGCAGGGTTGTAAGGTGAAAGTCAGTGCTCTACAAAAAGAACATTGCTGCTCGTCTGCAGTTTGCTAAAGATCACGTGGACAAGCCAGAAGACTATTGGAAGAATGTTTTGATGGTGGATGAGACCAAAATAGAACTTTTTGGTTTAAATGAAAAGTGTTATGTTTGGAAAATGGACCTCGTATAAGAACCTCGTCTTATCTGGTGGTAGTATCATGGTTTAGGTCTGTTGCGCTGCATCTGGGCCAGCACAGCTTGTCATCATTGATGGACAATTGAGTCTGAATTATACCTGCAAATTCTAAAGGAAAATGTCAGGACATCTGTCTGAGCTGAATCTCAAGAGAATGTGGGTCACAGAGTAAGACAATGACACTAAGCATACGTTCACCACACATTTTTTTAAACCAAAGAACGGTTCAAGAAGATTTAAGTTAAAGTCCTGACCTTAATCCAGTAAAAATATTGTGGAAGGACATGAAGCAAGCAGTTCCTTGGAGGAAACCCACCAACAGAACAGAGTTGAAGTTGTTTTGTTCAGAGGAATGGGCTAAATTTCTTGTAAGCCAATGTCCAGGGACTGATCAACAGTTTTACTGTATGTGATTGCTCAGCTCATGATTGTTTCTGTTTGCTTTCTTCTCTGTTTTCTGAGGAAATGGCCACTGAAGGTATTTGATGGCTGAATTCTCCTGCAGTCCGCCACAGACCACCAGGTCCACAACACCTACTGCGGTCAATTCCTTCTGCTCCGGAGTGGGTTTTCCTGAAGTTGACACCAGACCTGCTGCTCACTTACATCTACTACTAGCAATGATCGGACTGAAGCTCTAATGCTACTGCATTTTAATTATGATACCTAATATGAATGCAATGATCACTATTATTAATGTCATTATTGTTTTACACTATAGCACAATGTCAGACTTAACTAAGGATGTAAATCTCTATCAGTAGTTTGATCAGAGGAGGATGGATCCCCTTTGTGAGTCTGGTTCCTCCCAAGGTTTCTTCCTCCAGCCTTGAGGGAGTTTTCCCTTGCCACTGTTGCCTTCGGCTTGCTCACATCGGGCTTAGATTCAAATTGTTTGATACTAATTATGTAAAGCTGCTTTGTGACAACGTCCGTTATCAAGCGCTATATAAATACATTTTGATTGATTGATCAACATTGAAACTAAAAAGACTTGAAATCACTTGATATGTAATGAATATAAAATACAACAGTTTACCTTTTCAAATTTAAATTATGAATAAAAATAACCTTTTCATTATACTTGTAACTAGTTTTTGATGAATTACGCCTTTATAGGAAAAATGTGTATATCATGTTATTTTGTACTGTATTACCCACAACACAATGTAATAAAGCATTTCTGAGGGCTTCACACTGCAGGTGGTGAAGGGTTCATTCTCTAGGCATCACATACATGTAGACACTTGTTTAGTCACGTTTCAAAAAACTTCTGAGATTAAAAAAAAAATATTTTTTATATTATTTTTGAGACCATGTTTGCTTTTTTTAACAGAGTGATGCTGCAGAAAATAAGTGACATTAGAATTCTGCTTAAGTTCTGCCTCCACTGTTTACCAACATACCCACCAATGACGTTGACAACATTGACTATGTTCTTGCAGTGTTAATACAATGTTATGATAAGGTTCTGTTCCTGCTGGGTAGTGTAAATACTGACAATATTAGACTTGTAGACTGACAATTATAAGCCAGAAATCAGAGGTAAACGGCATTATTAGGAAACCGTTATTTACATATCCAGCTTACTGCATTAAGAAACATCTCACGGAGAAGAATGAGAATGGGAGCCCGAGTGGCTTATCAGGCTAAGACGCTGACACTATGACCAGAGGATTGAGTTTGAATCCCGGTCATGCCGGTCATGCTGTTTGCCATCAACAGTCGGGGCCCAAGACAGCAAAAATTGGCAGTGCTCTCTCTGGGTGGGTAGATGGTGCTCTTTCTCTCCCCATCACTCACACATAGCAATGTCTTCTGGCTCAGGCGTCTACTGATTGGTCCATTCAGAGCTGGGAATCCTGTGTGCCTTCCTCCAAGTGTGTTGTCTCCCCAGTGACGGTGTACCAGCGGTAGTTAGAAAAGAGGCGATGGCTACATCACACGGAACGAAGGAGGCTTGTGCTTGTCTTCACCCTCATAGAGTCAGGGACAGAGCAAAGTGATGGGGAGAGTCCTAATGGAGGGGATGGGCTAACTGGCTACTACTACATTGGGAAGGGAGAAATTTGGCAAAAAAAAAGAAGAATGAGAATGAATGGACATGTCAGGTGCTGTAATTTGTAAGAGGAGGTAGATGCTCCTGAATTGTGATTGGTCTGTCTGTTGGCATTGCCAGAAGTGGTCAATCATGCAGAGTGTTTCCCATAGTCAGATACCAAACAAATGATCAAAGAACACTCCGGGGGTTATTCCACAAAGCAGGATTTTTAAGTTAGAAACATATCTTAAGCCCAAAGTTGAGGAATGTCCAACAGAAACTTAAATTACCTAAGACATCATGTTTTGTGGAACAGCACCCTGGTCCTAGAACAGATTTCCCTGCTCCCAACAAATCTGACTCAGCATATCAGGCCATAAATAAGAGTTCTGACCTGACCTGACCTGTGTTTTGGAGTAGGGAAATGTTAAAATTGGCAGAGGGACTCCAGGGCCTGGATTGAGAAACACTGTATAAACAAAGCTTACACAGTGAAACTTCATCAGGCTCGTCTACATGGTCCTGTTTATGAAAGTCAAGATCTGCATGCTAGCACTGCTCCAAGGGTCAAAAGTTTCAAAACATTTCCAAACTCACATTTGGAAATGTATGCTGTACTCCAACATTCAAATATTTCAGTGCTTTCTAATAGAAATACAGGGGTTAGACAATGAAAGTGAAACAGCTGGTTTTAGACCACAATAATTTATTAGTGGGTGTTGGGCCTCCTTTTGCAGCCAATACAGGGTCAATTTGTCTTGGGAATGACATATACAAGTCCTGCACAGTGGTCAGAGGGATTTTAAGCCATTCTTCTTGCAGGATAGTGGTCAGGTCACTACGTGATGCTGGTGGAGGAAACCGTTTCCTGACTCGCTCCTCCAAAACACCCCAAAGTGGCTCAATAATATTTAGACACAAAGACTTGCTGTCTTGGTCACAGATGCGCCAGCAAGACGTGCAGCAACAATTTGTCCTCTTTTGAACTCTGGTATGTCACCATAATGTTGTGTGCATTGTAATATACTATATAACTGTGCTCTTACCTGCTAACTGAACCTTCACACTCTGCTCTTACTGGTGCAATGTGACATTAATGAAGATT
>BRDA01003317.1:32545-43041 GCA_036984385.1 Crenuchus spilurus
ACCTGTTACTTTGACTTTGTGACAGTACAATCACACCCTCCAAAGTACCGATTTAACCTGGTCAGACCACCGCCACCAGACTGGTCCAATTTAGCCATGAAACCTCCCACACTAACATGACAGTGTTTCAGTTTCATTGTCCAACCTCTGTATGTTGCACCAAGTTAACATTGTATTTTGTTGACAACTGAAGAGTCAGACAGACATGTTAGTTAAACTGTAAAAATGCAGAAATGTGTGTTTATCACATAAATATTTGGTGATAAAGACAATGATGAGTGTTTATAATTACAGTCTGGTATTGAGAATCATGATACTGCACTTGGGACTGGTATCAAAGTCAAAATGATGATCAATGCATCCATCATTTCCCCTGAGCTTTAAAGCAAAGACCAAACACTACATAAATTAAAATTTGTCCCAATTTTCAGATTTTTTTGCATTTATAAATTCTTAAACTACAATTATAAATATGTAAAAAATAAGGTTTTAAAAAGGTCAAAACTGTCCCATCAACCAAAGGACCCACTTTCCCATAATTAAAACCCACTCAGAGCATCACAGAGCCTCAACCACGCCTTACACACAGTCCTCACTGAAGGCTTAATGAGGTTTATGATGAACACGACACCTAGCATCACTTACATTTAGGCTGAAACGGGTTTCCAGTGAACAGTCCAATTTTTGTGTCTCGTTGCTCACTGTAACTGGGCAACTTTGTGGGCAGAAATGAGGAATAGACTGTGTTCTTTCAGAAATTGCTTATAAAGGATCTGTGTTGATTTCCAGAAGCAATTCCTGCTTGGCAGGGAATTGATTTTCATTCACAGGCCGTAAAACCTGCTGATGGTCCTTGTCTGTCAGTTTAGGCTTTAGGCCACAATTCTGAGGAGAATATCTTGTAGACTGAGACTTTAGTCACTGCTGGTAGACCTGTATGACTGTACACTTCAGAACACCTGCAAATTCAGCTACTTCCTTCACACACAGAATGAGACATTCACTGCACCACCTCTTATCAGTCTATGACTCCCATCACACACCCTGCAGGTATTTATAGCCTGATCATCCTCATGCAGTGCCATCTGCAGGAGCCTGAAGAAACTACCAACTTAAACACACAAGGTGACTAACTTTTTTTGGCTGGTTAGCTTATAAGTGTCAAGTGAAGACTAATCTCATGGACACGTTGCTCTAAAATATTAACTACCTATTATGATGTGTTAATGGCAATAAGGTAAAACGTAAACAATGGATAATACAAATGTGTTCCCACACAATTAGCTCTGTATTCTAAAAGGCACATTTCAGAATATTATAATCATATTATTAACTAAATTAAACTAGTTTATCACATATCACTGGACACATATTTGAACTGCACCACTCTGTACAGCTGGAACACTACCTGGCATTAGAGATAAGTAGATCAATAGTTCATGTGACATAAAACAACAAGCCTTAACATTTCATTTTTAAATAACATTTAAATATTTGATAAGAAAGGAATCACTTTTATACATTCACACATGTTTTAAGTTGCATTCTGTTCAGTTTTTCTGTGAAGTTCTGCCACATTCTGAGACTGATGGGTTTGACAAATAACCGTCATACACTTTGATGTCCACATTTTCCGGTTTAGTGTAAAAACGTTTTTTAGGACACAGATTTGCTGTGTCCTAAAATGCACATTCAAGACAACATAGGATCATATATCCCAGCCCATCCCTGTCCATAAGACAAAAACTAAATTAAACTACAAACCGGAATTCCAAAAAAGTTGGGACACTAAACAAATTGTGAATAAAAACTGAATAAAAAAACTGAATTTGTAGTTTAGATGTTTTAGAGCAGCGATTCCCCACCCTGGTGCTGGAGCACCCCCTGTCCTGCATATTTTTGTGTGGTCTTGCTTTAACACAACAACTTGATCTCCAGGAGGATTTGTTATTTAACAATCTTTAACAGTTAACTGCATTGAGAGCTGAGAAAACAAAATATTCAGGGCATTGAGAGCTCCAAGACCCGGGTCTACTGTTTTAGAGCAAACATCAAAAACAAAAATATTGTGGCTCAGGACTAAGGTGCTGACACTATGATCAGAGGATCGCGAGAGTGAATCCTAGTCATGCTGCTTGTCAATGACAGCCGGGACCTGAGAGAGCAAAACTGGCTGTGCTCTCTCTCCTCATCACTACTAAGTTATGTCCGCTGGCTCAGGTGTCTGTTAGCTGATGTATCAGAGCTGGGGATGCTACGTGAACTTTCCTCCAAACCCTTCGGCTGCCCTGTGATAATGTATCAGCAGCAGTTAGAAAAGAGGCGGAGCCTGACTTCACATGCATCAGAGGAGGCCTGTGCTAGTCTTCACCCTCCTACAGTCAGACATTACATGATTGAGAGAGTTGGTGATGGAGTTGGTCATGTGGTAGTAGTTTTGGGCAGGTGATAAACTGCTGGAAAAGGAAATCAGTCTCCATAAAGCTGGTCAGCAGATGGAAGCATGAAGTGCTCTAAAATATCCTGTTAGATGCTGTGTTGACTTTGGACTAAACACAGTGAACACCAGCAGATGACATGGCACGTCAAAGCATCACAGAAACTGCACACTGGACTTCAGACACTTGGATTGTGTGTCTCTCCACTCTTCCTCCAGACTCTAACAGCTGATTTACTAATGAAATGTAAAAGTGACTTTTATCTGAAAAGAGGACTTTGTACTGACAGTCCAGTTCTGGTTCTGCTTAGTCCAGGTAGGTCACTTCTGATGTTGTCTCTGGTTCAGGAGTGTTGATATTAGTAATGTGACAGTAGCTCTGAGAGATTCAGTGTTTATACAGTTTATAGTCATTTACTCAAACTCAATATTATTCTAATAACTTCATGAGTTATAAGTCTTACTGAACAACATTAAAACATCACTTTACATGTAAATAAATATAAAGAATACATTTCCCCTGCCTTAAATTATACACAAAATCTTCTAAACGTGTTGACGTATAACAGAACTCGTCATTAACCCTCAGTAAGAGCAGAAGTCCCTCATACCGTGAACCAGTCGCTTCATCTCATTGTACCGAGCCCACAGGTAGGACTTCTGCTCCACCTTCAGCGCGGTTGAGGAGAAGGACCGGCCGGACACGTTCAGCGACTCCTCGGTGCGGGTCTTACCCCCGAGCTGGTGCCTGGGCCCCGCAGACGGTGGTGGCAGTGCAGGCGGGGAGATGTGTTTACACAGCCCGTCCTCACACGTCTTCTGCCCGCACGCCGTACAGGCCGGTCCTCGCCTGCCGGACAACTGTCTGTCTTTCCTCACCAGAGGTGGAGTTCTGCTGCCACACTGCCAGAGACAGCGGCCGGCCCTCTGAAGAGACATTTTACATCGTGCTGTGTGTCACTAAACAACGTAAACACAGCCTAGTCACATCACAGCTAGTCTTACTCGCTAAGTCCTCCTAATACAGCCTCGGCTGAGCAGCGCGTGTTGACAACAAGTGGGCGGGGCGAGAGCAGGCTTCCTATTGGCCGCCACAGCCATCAATCGTCCACAGCAAAACAACACTGTCACGTTAGCTGTGGACACAAATGTCCTCTATTTATTACATTAGTTAATATAAATTACTATACACCAGTGTGTATACTCATCTTTCTCTGTACAGCACACTCTAACAGACCACCACCACGTCAGTGTCACTGCAGTGCTGAGAATAATCCACCATCCAAATATTACCTGCTGTGGGGGTCCTGACTATTTAAAAACAAAGTGATAAAGTTAATAAAGTAGAGAGAGAAACAAATGGACTACTGTCTGTAGAACTACTGTGTGCACCTGTATGCTCAGGGAAGGCACGGAGTGTTGTTTTTAATGTTATGGCAGATATCCAACAGTATTTGTAAATAAAGGCTTTATGTGAGACAGGCGATTGTGTCACAACCAATCTATACATATAAGCAGTCCAATGGAGCATGCTGCTTCTCAAAAAACTGATAAAGCTTTAAAAATGTGTCACTCAGTTGCCTGATGACTGTATTCCTTATCTGCTTAAGCTTTTATCATCAGTGTTGTCCTCACAGTAAATGGAAATAAATTGACATGAGACAACCCTCGTCGCTCAATTCTCCTCAGAGAAATTTGGCAAAACATTCAAGCCATCAAACACAATACTTATTGTGGTGTATTCTGTGATTGTTAGAGTATACTGGATATTCTTCACTATATTTTTGGACATCAATACAACTAGAAAAGTAGTGCACTACATAGTGAACAGGGCACCAATTGTCTACTGCCTTGCAACATTTCTACAACACTGTCAAAGCAACATTACCATTTGTGGTCAATTTTGCCTGCATTCAACAATATAACATCGTCTTCATGTGGTCACAATGTTCCAGACAGTCTGAAAACATTATCACAATGTTGTGGGCACCAAATACATTGCCAGAACATTACCTTTAGCACAAAAAAACATGACAACAATGACATTTTAATAACTTTATTCTTATACTACACATTTCACAAAAACATTTGGGACCCAAATATGAAAATTACATCTTGTTTTTAAGGGAGTTCATTAGGGACAATTAATAAAATGTATCAAAGGGAATCAATGGATTAAAAAGGCTCTAGAAGAATTTAAAAAGGTCTGAGCAGGCATTTTTTTTTATTTAGAGGTAAGATATTTATGAAGATCAACAAGCCTCTTTTTTTTTAACCAAGACCTTTCACTAGTCATCTGTCATGACAAGCAACCGAATTCTGCCAGGTTCACAATGCGGTAATAATGCAGGCCAACTACAACCACTCCACAGATGTATTAACACGTATTAGCATGCTGCTGACCAACTTGCTGGGTGGCAAGCTAGCAGGAATTAACATGTTCTTAATTAACATGTGACAGCTGAACAACAAATCACGAATCTCAGACGTACATCCACAGCCTGCTCTGAAAAGAACGGTGATGCTTTCAAGTTACTATGATCTACTTTTTCTGACAAATGATGACTGTTACTGATGAACGGGGCAATCTGCGACGGCACAGTAAAGCACAATGTTTGACTTGAGATTTAGTTAAAAAAAAAAAATAAAAAAAATAAATTACATCCTGGAACTTCATCCGTTTTGTCTAAAAGAACAAAATAAAACAAAGGACAAAAAAAACAAGGCACTGTAGACAGATCCTATTGTCTCCCCATGATGTGCTCCCTTTATCGTAAACTAGTGCCATATTGGTCTGAAAAAAAAAATCAACATAGTCTTAAATAATGAAAAAGAACAAATATGCTGTGATCCACATTTGTAGTTGATATAACAGTGATGTTTGTATTTAACCCTGTGTTGAAGACAAACTGGCAGTATTGTTGACTGGACAACCTTAATCTGTCTTTATGCTCGGTCCGGTTAGCAGCAAGACCTCCATCACTATGCATAGACAACAGTTTCAGTTACTGATAACTTTGCATTAGGACCTCCCTCCACTGACAGTGAGGCACAGAGGATATAACAGTTTTTGTTAGTTAACATCCTTAAAGGGCAAAGCATCTACTGATGTTGCAGGATATAAAAAGGCCTTCTTTAAGCAAATAGATGAATCCCAATCCGCAGGTTATGGTAGAGCAGGAAATGTGCTATTGTTAATGATATGGAAGTAAGGAATGCAGTGTACAAATATTATTCTGAACATACCTCAGCTTTGCACAACTACTGCAGGATTCTGTTATTCCAGATGTTACACCATGATAGTATGAAATTTAAAGCAGGTTTCAATTTCCACGTTCAAATGCAAGTCTATCCGAATACATTAAACAGCAGATAAAGACATCACTGGAAACGTCAATCACCTGTAGTCAGTTTTAAAACCACAAGTTGGTGTCTTAGAGTGTTTTTTTGGTGCAGTACAATGCCCATTAGAGACTGAAGGCAAGCTGGGTAACTTGCCTTCCATTAGAAACCCCCCATTATGAAATGGGATGAGGCTCTAGTCAGCTTTCAGTTCCTCAAAGCTGCACAACACATGAGTCAACTGAGCAGACAGTAAGAGAGAGGAAGAAAATCCAGAGAGAATAAAGGTGGAAAGTGAGGTAGAACCCAAGTAAAGAATTTGACACGATGACAGTAAGAGAAAGACGAATGAGTAAAGGACTGACAGAACACAAACAAACAAAAAGGGGTTTCCTGCAACTTTAGTGCTTGGAACCCTTGAAAAAGAAAAAAAGACAGATGAACAGTAAGAGAGAAGCCCAATGTGTTGTGGTCTGTGATGAAGTGGATGTCAGGTCAGGTCTGGAGGGTTAAGGGTGGTTCTGAGCTGGGCATGAACACGGTCCACACACACTGGAGTAGGAGAGGTGGGGTGGTGGAGGAGGAGCTTTCACCGCTGCAAAAACAGGCCGAAAGACAGACACAATCAATCAAATGTAGTCATTCATACACTGAAAACAATGGCTGCAGATACAGACAGTGATGAGAAAATGCTAATAAAACATTCAGGGTATTAAGAGCGATGGAGAAGGTCATCTGTCGTTCAGGAAAAAGATGAAAATAACATGCACAATTAAAGCAAGATTGTCAAGTAACTTGTACAGATTGAGTGGCAGATGTCAGTAGATGGGCATACAGGGTAATGATGTTATAAAGGCACTGGGGTTTCTTATATTTCATATCGACACTTCCTGTGATTTTTACCGTTTGAGTCCAGGCATTGTGGTATTGTATATACACTGATAAATGATTAAACTGACTATTTTAAGGAAAAATATTTTTTGAACCTAATCTCTATTATGCAGGGAGTGCTTCAGCACATCTTTACTGGTTCTATAGCAAGAATGTTTGTTTTTAGTGTTTTCTTTTACTGGAAAAAAACTGGCGTATTCCCTCAACTCATGTTAAGAGCAGTTGTGTTCATTTCTCTCCTGTGCTAAAGCATCACTGGCGGTGGATGCTGATTATTGCATGGCTGGGCATTTAAACTTGTCTCAAAAGCATCACCAAACATTTATAAGGTAGTGTAAGTTGTATGCCACAAAGTTGATCTATTTCATACGTCTATGTTCACGACTGTTGGAACGGTTCGGTTCAGAACTTCGTCTGGCATGTGCAGATTTGCGTGCTGCGTCAACAACTGCTTGATGTTTTTTGCGGACGTCCTGCTGCCTTAAACTCTCACGGTGTGGATTAGAGAATGATTCCTCTATATTACTAAAACTCGAGTTTGATCGATTTTCCACCCTAGATGATGTCCTTGCAACATTAGTGGTAGTAGATTTAGGGTCCTGGCTAAATTGACTGCATTGACCACTAGAGGATGCTACACTCAAGCTTCTCTGAGTCAGTGGAGACCTGGAGGAGGCAGATGCTACAGCTGTGCCTTGAAAACGCTTTACACAGGTTGCCTCCATGGAACGTGATTTGGAGATATTGGACTGCTTTTTGAGAACCACACGCACATCACTGTTTTTTGAGCAAGATTTTAGATCGTTCTCTTCCATTTTCACTCTGCTTTTTCTCTCAGACCTTGTAACAGTAGCTGCATTGCATTTTGAAGCAAGAGTCTCTGCTGAACGTGAAGGTGTGGGGCTGCGAGCTGGTAAAGATGCACGGCGCACCTTGATGAACGTATTATTACGACATGGTGCACACACTTTTATGTTTTTTGACTGCGAATCAGCAACCTTGGGCTGCCGTGAAAGTATTGCAAAAGGCCCCAAACCACCTGTTGCACCATCTAACGAGCGTGATGAAACTGAACCACGGCTACGAACAAATGTAGCATCGCGAGCGAGACCGACAGACACTAGACTCTGTGTGGAAGTGGACGGTAACGGCTCATTGGAGAAAGAAGATGACGATGAGGAAGAGGAGGAAGTGTGTCTTACAGGGCTGCCATGGAGGCTGCGGGAGAGAACCCTCAATTGACCACTCATGCATTGAGGGCCAGATGATGACACCATCACGGGACTGGACCGTGGATTATTCCTCAAGGGGCTTCGTGGAGCTCGGCCTGATTTGGTGCTCAGCTGCTTGGTGCGGGAGCGTCGGGGACTGCCCCCATTACTGTGAGGGAGTAGAGGAGCCTCCAAATCCTCCAGTCGCTGGGTCAAGGCCAGCTTCTGCTGAATGGCCATACGGAGGAGGGAGTTGAGGGTCTTCTTCTCATCCTCCGCAGCAGCAAGCTGCCTTTGCATCTCATCTAATTGAGTTACATACTGGTCACATCTGCGGCAGAGAGGAGGAATGAAAGGAAAGGAACATGTTTAGCACTGAAACATAGCTCAATTAATTCATTCAGAATTAAGTCAGGTATAAGAATTACTCCTGAATTGGTCATTGACGATACAAACATCATGTCTAGAAAGACACTGCAAATGAAAATAGTAACTGTTAGACTAGACCAGAACAGACTAGACTGCAAACAGTAATTGCTCTAGTGTCCACATGAGGGGGCCAGACACAGAGTCATGAACATTTCAATGAACCTGTTTTTGAGGACCATGTGATGCGATTTAAATCACACAGTGCAAACCCAACATGACAAAGGTTTGATATTTGATTAAGAGTGAGATTAAGAGTGATTACTAATATTCTGCACAACAAATACAAAGTAACCTATTACTCCATCACACTGTCTGAACAGTAGTAAGTTATCATGTTGAGCATTTGTCGTGTCGTTGTCACATCAGCTAGACATATTTTAATATTAGAGGTTTTAAAACATTAACATTTGAGTCTGTGTGCGTGCGGTTACCAGTCAGTGATAAGCCACCATTTACATGCCTCGAAGTTTAACTATTGTCAAAATAATTCGTAATTTCAGCTTAAGTGCTAGCTAAGCTAGCTCCACTTATTTATGTGAGTCAGCCTTTTCACATGTGAAGATCATTAAGTCCAAGTATGGTTCCACTATGACTGATGATCATTTGGAGGTTTGCTTGAGGCTGGCTGTCAGCAACTACTGTCCAGACTCTGCATTCCTGACTGATTCCATTCAGTACAAGTCATCAGAGTAAAGTAGGCTAATGACAAAACATGTACACAGTTGTGTTGTGTAATATGGGTTAATGTAATTATTCAAGGTACACCAGCATACACTGTACACATAAATTGTCAGTATATTTAAAAATAAATATGTCTTGCATTTTAATAGTAGGTAGATCATTTTGACTTAGTCATTGGATAAGTAGCTCGCAGGCTGAAAAAGTGTGTGCACCCCTGATATAGATCATATACGGAACTTTTCCAGTAGCACAATAAGCGTCTCTTACAACACACACATTTACACACTCACAAATGTGACCCCGGCAGGGAAAACCAGGCCAAAGTCACTGGGAAAGTTATTGAGATATCGTGTCAATATCGTGTCACTCACATTAGCAACAAAACTTAGCCACTCAGTATTATTGCTGTAAATGAAAGATAACAGTCTTGGATATCTATCAGAGTACATATTTTGATCACAAAACAACATTTAAATTCATAAAAAAGTTGTTTTGAAAAAAAAAACTAATTTTGGAAAAAAAAAAAAAAGACTTTGACCTGGTTTTCCCTGGCGGGGTCACAAATGTGCAATACATACTGATTTGCCCCTTTATTAGACACATCCAAGTGTAGAGATCTTTTTCAAAGACATAAATTAATAGCCATTCTCTAATCCTTCATCACTTGTTAGTTCCTGATGACAAAGCCATAGGGAAGGGGTTAGAAGTTTTACAGACAGATTGTAGACAGCAACAGATGTGCTGCTTTTATACCTTCAAATTGCGACTCTGTGAAAAATGTCCTTGGGTCTGAGAAAGGTGCTGTATAAATGTAACTTTCAATAAAATAATAATAATAATTATTATTATTATTAAAATAATAATAATAATAATAATAATAATAATAATAATAATAATAATTATTATTATTATTATTTTAATAATAATACTAATTATTATTATTATTATTATTTTAATAATAATAATAATAATAATAATAATAATAATTATTATTATTATTATTATTTTAATAATAATAATAATAATAATTATTATTATTATTTTAAAATAATAATTATAATTATAATTATAATTATAATTATTATTATTATTATGTACCTGGCAAAACAGCAGGTGAGTGCAAGCACAAGATGTACCTAATAGTTTGACAACTTGGTGTACAAAATCCAGTCTGCTTATTCTTCCTGTTACATAACACAGATCTTTTCCATTAGGACACTGCTCTGACATGACCTTTGACCCGTCTACTACCCAGCCATCTGATCTCTGACTAGAAAGGCAGGTCACCACATGTGTGCACAATTGTGCTTGTTAAACTGCACGTGAGACATGGGATTATAATCAGATTATCTGGCTCTTTAAACAGATCCCAGTGGAAGCCATGCCTGCGTAATCTCTGTATCCTCCCAGACCTCTCTTCTGTAATCTTACTCCCTTCATCTTGTACAGCAGGAGCGCGCCTTGTACCTGCTTGCAAACATGACTCGTAGAGAGGAGAAGGTTGC
>BRDA01003317.1:43141-64811 GCA_036984385.1 Crenuchus spilurus
ACCTCTCTTCTGTAATCTTACTCCCTTCATCTTGTACAGCAGGAGCGCGCCTTGTACCTGCTTGCAAACATGACTCGTAGAGAGGAGAAGGTTGCAGCATCTTCCTTCAGTGCCTTCAGCTCGTTCCTCAGTTTCACCATAGTCTCAGACACCATGCTCTTCTCCGTCTCATACTTGGTCTTCAGATTGCTCAGAGCCAGCTCTGCTGTCTGAAATTACAGGCATCATGTTACTATATCAGATGAAGGGAAGAGCCGCAGACACAATAAGAGAAGCACTTCCTTAGACACTACAGCCATCCAACTGTGTGAGCAATGTTTTCAAGCATGTCAACTCCAATATCTGACACAACCAGGTTGTCTGCTCACTGATGTCATGTATAATCGGCAAGGACAGAACATTTACAGTAACACTCTGAAAACACACTGCACTTATGCAAACAGATTTGTGCAGGTGTGTAAAGTCACACGATGAGGTGATAAGTCACATGATTAACAAGATCAGCTACTAGCTACACTAAAGGAAAGAGAGGAAAAGAAGGATGTACAGTTAAACATGCTACAAGAACTGTGGGACTGTGAATTTGTGGCTGAGCATGTGTGTGTGCTGTGACAGAAGGAGGTCATTCATAGCTGGAGATGATCTTGAACCTTGACTTAATAAGACATCACATAAAACACAGATTTCAGACTGACTCAGATTGACTCAGACATGACGCACTGCTGATCGCACCCTTAATGTATAAGCCTTCTGTAATGGTTTCTAAATGTACGCAGAAATGGTTACTCTTCAGACAAAGCATTTAAATCTAAAGACAGTTTCCTATAACCTGAGTACATGCATATATACAGTCTCATACACCGTTTATATCAGCTAAAAGACAATTAAATAAATAATAATAATAATAAAAAGACAAAACTCAAATGCTTCCAGCTTTCCCACAAGAGCAAATCAACTGTATTACATGTATTAAGAGATTTTTTTTAGCTAAATCAATATTCCTCTGCTGCACTGTGCCTCTTTGGGGTTCAATACTTGATCAAAGTGCGGGGTTCTGCTTCAGAAATGTAAAAATAAAACAAAGGGAAAGATCAGTAATCAGTCTCTGGATCCGTGAACAAAAGAGAAGGCTTGACAGTGCACCTTAACAAAGAGCACCATGCATGAAAACCTGTAAAACAAGCTGTTATACTCCACTGAATTAGCTCAAGGCAATGACTTTCTGATCACCTCAACAGCAGTGGTGGAAATCAAATGTGTGCTTACTAAACACTTCCTGTATAGCACCACGGTAAAAGAAACAGGATCTGGGTTCAATGACCAATGAAAGTCACTGAACAGGCTTGACGTTCAGTGGATCTGATGTACCGAACAGATACATTTAAGCATTTTAACACCGAACGCCTGCAGCTTTTTAAGGTGGTGTTCCTGATAGCCAGACAAGTTTCAGTGCAATTGAGTTATAAAACGGATTTAGCCAAGACACTGGATTGTGCTGCTACATAATGAGCTACATATGTACTCTTTTAACCTTCAAAAAACAAGCTGAATGAGTAAAACAGCATGAGACTAATTTATACCGCCTTAACCAGAGGCCTCACATGTAGGTGGAAAAATCTATTCCATAGAGTCTGCTAGGCTTGGGCGATGCCACCCCCATCCCGACAGTAGGCATTTCATTCTTCAGAAAACATTTTATATTTCCCGTCATGATGCTGAGAATTTCACCTTCATTGCTCATTATCGAAAATGTTTGTCTCTCTTCTTCACACACATATCTGCTTAGAGACTCAAATGTTTTTATTTTAATGCCAACTTGTCTTTTTTTTTAATTTATTTTTCAGTGAAAGTTAAAGAACTCTGTTTACACCATGCTAACAGTTATTTCACCCTATACATTACTCTACAAACAGCACTTAAGTAATATTACAGTCAAGCAAATACATAAACTACAGACAATTAGGGCTGCCACAAACGATTATTTTTATAGTCGACTAAGCACCGATTATTTTTGCGATTGGTCGACTAATCGGATCATATGTTAACTGAATATAAAACATACAGCGTATTGCACTAGAATGCAGCTGTTATTATATAACTGTCATTAGATTTCAGCTATATGCTAACTAAAAATAAAAACTATTAAGATCATAGTTCATTAAACCTTTAAATATGCAGCTTGTTGCAACAAAATTATTTATCTGTTTAGCATAAAGTGTAAACGTAGAACTGAAACGTAACGTTAGAAAACATTAGCATTGCTATTCAAACACATGACTGTTATAACGTTACAGAAAACACATGAATGTGTGCTAAGGCTAATGAATCAAATGTCATCGCTAATGTTAACTTTTACAGCTATAAATATGAGTAAGCAGCAAGTTAACTCTCTGTTTACGCTAATTTTAGCAGCTAACTAGCAATTTAGCTTACCGAGATGACGGTCCCTCTTCATCATTGTCACAATCAGCCACAATCAGCTTCCTTTTCAGGTGCTCGTGCATCGCAGTTGTGCTGCCGTGGAAGGCAAGTTCTGACTTGCAGATGCTGCATTGCACACGTTTCTCTTTCATTTTCTTAAAATGATCCCATTCTTTTGAGCTCCGTTGCGGCTAGCCATGATGAGCCTGTCTGTATAACGTCCTGTGACGTCATCCACGGGCTACCCTGGTTACCACTACTGCGCATGTGCGTCAAGGACAGAAAGGCAGACGCAGCAGTAAAAGGTGAGAAAAACGCAGCAGTTTGGAGAGAAAAAGAAAGTAAAAAAAAACAAACGACGCATCGACTATTAAATTAGTCGTCGACTATTTTAATAGTCGACATAATCGTGACTAGTCGACTAATCATGGCAGCCCTACAGACAATACACAAATATGTGGTAAAACCTTATTGTTGACTGTACAACAACAATAAGGTTGTATTGAATTCATTGGCTTTTATTCAAATTAGAAACTGCAATATATCCCTGTGCTCAAATTCTGTTTCATGTGGTTAGCATTCATGTTCTGTACCTGTTTGTTTGCCTTTAGGACAGTCCTGAGTGTGGCAATCTGTTCTCTCTTAGTGCTTAGAAGAGACTTCAGCTTCAGGACCTCTTCAAGCAATGCCTCGGCATCGCGGTCAGATTCGGTGCCGAGACCAACTGATGGGGAGGGCAAGGTGCCACGCTGCCTGCACAGGTCAACTGCCACCTATTAAACAAATGAAGCACACATTTTTATAAAAAAGTGAAAGCATCTCTTGTTTTTGTTCAGTACATGCTTCTGCCAGAGAGGTTTAAGTACAGTGTTATGACTGGCATTGGAAAAGTTTGGCAAAACACAACATTAGTGGATTTTAGGGATGGAGATTTATAAATGATTCCAGAATGATTCATATTTTCTGCTCAACTCCCCAAAAAGCAGCTTAACAGCTTTTTTTTATAAACCAGACATTTTCATATTAGGATTACACATCAAAGGGTCCACCACTGAGCTCTTCCCTGTGCTTCAAATTTTCTAAATTCACCATTAAGAGTAAATTCAGGACACACTTCCCGTCATTCCAAATAACCAGCAGACCAGAATGTTTCAAGCATTTAAAAATCAACAGCAAATGCGGACAGCAAAACAGCGCAAAACATGGTACAGTATAGTACATATAAAATATATAAAATATAAGTGATTTTTGGGTCAAAGTCTCTGATTAATTTAGGAGGGTACTAACGCATAGTGTCAAAAAGATGTTTGTACACCTTTGGCTTTGTTTCACATGTAGCCAGGTCTACCATAGTCTAACAGTAGAAAGTATAGAAAAGTACACAGCATAAACATCTGACAGACCTCTCATTTCATCATGGAAACAAATAAGTGCAACAATAAGGTCTGTCCAGAAAGTGCTAATGAAGGTTGGGCACATTTAAGCTAAGCACATTAAGAGGAAACAACAACCTAATTAGTGCCCTCATTTCACCTGGATCTTGGCCTCTATTCTTTTTCTTTGATGTGAGAAACATTTTGTTTAGTGCTGCACAAAATTATACCATTACATTTTGAGAAAGCTAATCTGGAAGACGTGTCTCAAATAGTTTTAGGTCTGATAAAATAACTGACAATTAACATCTGACTGCGACCTATACCAATAAATAATGTAACAAAACATTCAAGCTGCATTATGGACATTAGTGACCATTACAGGAAGTCAAAACGTGTCTAGCAGAGGTAGCTGTGGTGTCTAAATGAAGGAAAATTCACACTATACAAGCTAAAAATATTTTACCTGCCAAAATTTCAAATTGGGGTGCGATATATATCCTCACAACATCTGTTATGCTTTATTAAATGGCTCACATAATGCTGGCTTTTGTGATAACAAGAAAAGTATACACCAGGTGTTCATCGCCAAGTAGACACATGTTGATTGTTGGATTTGGCGGCATCTAAACTTGAGGTATCTTCTGGATTCTATCCTACACTAACTAGATGGAGATCCTTCCGTGGTAAACAGCACTTTTGTACGAAACCAAAGTAATTGCCTCTCTTTGCTGTTTTTTTTAGGAAATGGTTGCCAATGATGGAAGACTGTATTCTCCTGCGGTATACACCAGACCAGCTGCCCACCTCCATCCACAGCTGCCTACCTCGGATTCTCACCATTACCACCACAATCAATAAAACTGAATTCAAATGGACTCTTTTTTTTTTTTTAGCAACTATCAGACTGATGTTACCAGTCTGATGAACTGTATTGTGGTCCCAGATTGATGCCACTACCACCATTATTATTATTTACACTATAGCATAATGTTAGACTAAACTGATGATAATGTAAATTTCTATCAGCAGTTTGATCAGAGGAGGATGGATCTCCTCCCAAGGTTATTATTCCAAGGTAATTAGAATCATACACAAGATGTAAAATATCCTATGCCAAACCATTAGAGCTTCACATAGGGCCCACCCCTCTCTCTTACTACCAGCAGCCACACAATCCTATTGTTTCAATCCTACAGCTACATCCTATGGTTGCTGTGGCCGTTTATGAGTCGATCAGCAACCAGCTACCCTTAACATCTACGGTTACTTATTGAGCCCATCACATGAGTACCCAAACCACACACTGCATTACTTGCTCTTCACAGGGGTCATCAGGTAGGCACCTTCCCTCGTCAGTGTTTCGCTGAATTGAGCCCACAACACCTCCAGAAGGTTCAACAGTGAAGTCTGGCGTCCCAGACCCACCCCCCTCCAAGCCAGCTCTACAGACCTTCCTTACCCTTAACAAGCGTAAATCCACACTGGCCTCCCTGGTGACTAAGGCTGTACCGAGCCCCACTGGCACTGTTAATGCATGCTCAGTGCCACCAGTTCCATGTGATCTTTACGTGCTACAACACCAACCACCAAACCAGCTCCTCTATAGTGCATTTCCCCAACTAATCTGTGTTCTCCTCATCCACAACCATTGACTAGACCTTTCAGCTGTTTCTGATAGCTCCTTCACAGCTGCCCTTAGTTTCCGGCCCCTGATGCTAAACTGCACAAGCCCCTATCCCCCTAATAATATTCGGTGATATGCCACTAAGAATTCTTCCCAAGATATCAGTTTTACTGAAATGCTAAAAACAAATCGTATAAAGTCAGAATACAGGCTAACACTTCATTTGAAATTCTGGGATTTTTCAGTGCCCACTGTGCAGCTACTTGCAGTCTTGATTAATTCAGGTTGTTACAAAACGAGTGCACAATGATAGAGATGCAATGTATGAATGAAACCAGCAGATAGTCCTTTGCCTGGTATCCAAGCTGGAGTGACTACTAGCACACGTCTGCTTATCAACAGCATCAGTTAATGACATGGTCTTGTGGCTTTTTGTTGCCAGCTAGTCAAATACTCAGCTCAACAGGTGCTCCTGAAAGCACAAAAGACCTTTTTTTTAAACTTTTTTTTACTTTTTGTGTAGCTTGCATATTAATTGGCCGAAACACTACATTTGAGAAAAAGTGGACAAATGTCTACAAAGTGGGTTTCAAAAGTTTGGGCACCGCTGTTAAAATGCCAGGATTGGGATTTAAAAAAGATGAATAATTTCAGAACGTTTTCCATATTTAATGTGACCCATCGTCTGTACAACTTCATTGAAAAGCAGACTGAAATTATTTAGAGAAAAACTAAAAAAAACTAAAATAATGTGAACACCCTCTTGTAATTTATATTTAGTTCATTCTGATGACATTAAATCTCACGTTAAATAGGTAATACACAGCTGCCATCATTTAACGCCATTCTGATTAATCCCAAATCAAGTTCAGCTGTTCAAGTAGGATTTTCTTGAAATTTAATCAGATGCAACTTGCAGTAAAAGCCACACAGAGTTTATAAAGCATCAAAGGGATCTCACTGTTGAAAGGCTTCTGTCAAAAGGGACAAATATTCCCAAGGCATTACATATACCATAGAATAACTGAAGATTGCCATCAAGAAGTGGACATCACTAAGAGCTGGACTTCCCTCCAAATTGATGAAAAGACAAAAACAAAACTGGTCCAGGTGGCTGTCAAAAGGTCTACAGCAACATGAAAGGAGTGGCAGGAATTTCTGGCAAGTATTGGTTCTGTAGTACATTTGATAATCTCATCTGTCTGGGCTGTGGTCTAGGGTGGGAAGATGCATTTTCTTACAAATGATTTGTGTTTTGCTAAATCATCTGGGAAAACATTTTAGCCTTAATTTCAAAAGGTTTATTTGGTGCAAAGCCAACACTACATCACAAAAAGAACACCACACCCACAGTGAAGCATGGTGGAGGCAGCATTATTCTTTGGGGCTGTTTTTCTGCAGTTGTAACTGGGGCTTTAGTCAGGGGAGAGGGAATTATGAACAGTTTCAAATATCAGTTTATAGCCAAGTCAAAATGCTGTTAGACCCCTGCCCAAATGCTTAATGCTGTCATAAAGGGCACTTCAACAAGGTATTAGTTTAAGAGTGTCCATATTTATGCAACCACACTATTTTAGTTCTTTAATTTTTTGTTTTTCCACCCTAAAAGATTTCAGTTAATTTTTCAATAGAATTGAACAGATTACGTGTGACATTAAAGGTGAAAAGTTCTGATTTCTTTAATCACAAAAACCTGGCATTGTAAAAGGGGTGCCCAAACTTTTGCCTGCCACTGTATGTATGTATGTATATTATAATATTCCTGGTTCTTTTTTGTCATTATAACAATGAAACTAAATACCTACCTGGAGGTGTTTTATCTGGCACCGAATAAGAGCTACCAGGTTCCTCACATTGGTTGGGTCCCTGAAATCCAGTGTGGGTGACCCAGGACAACTTCCAGAGGTAGGGGAAGTGTCTCCACCTGCTCCTCCAAGGTCTAACTCCAAACTCTGGGATCCCTTCCCAAAGGTCTCTCCCGACCTCCTCTGTTTCCGAAAAGATCCGTGGTGGTGATGAGAGTGCGAAGAATGATGGTGCCTCCCACCTCGCGCTCCTTCACGGTAGTAGTCCAATGTGACTCGCCGGGGAGTGAGATTGTTGCATACACATACATGATGGTACAGGTTGGCTAGCTCCTCAGAAAATGCCAGAAGTTCTTCCTGCGTGGCACTGAGGTGGCCCTCCGAGTCAGTGGCGACCCGCCGTGTAGCACCTATCTCCCGTTCCAGCTGCCCAATGCGCTCTTGGTCTTGTCGACTTGCAGCAATGCACTGGCGGATTTTGTCAGCCAGCTCTTGGGCCTCTGCCCTCCAGCGCTCCTTCTCCTGCTTGTACCGCTCATCCAGAGACTTGCAGCGCTCTCCTGCCTCCCTCAACTCGTCACGCAACTGCATCAGCTCTGCGTTGGCTGCACGCATGCGGCACTCCAGCACCTCTGCACTTTTGGCATCCAGCTCATAGAAGTCATCTCCATTTTTTGCCTCCAGCCCGTTCTGGTGAGGGCCGGCAGGAGAGCCAGTGCCGTCCCCCTGCTCACCTACTCTAGACTGGGAAACACAGGACACTGAGCAACCCTCCAGGGCCTCCAAACGCTGGGAGAGCTGCTCCACTCTCACTTTGTGCTCATCCAGAATTTCTTTAGATTGGCCCAGCTGCTCCTGGAGGTCCTGGACTGTACTAGCAAGAGTAGCTTTCTCCTTCTCCACCTGCAGTAACAAATGCGGACATGTATCAAAGTAAGACGAGACTAAACGTGACAAAGTAAAAAACTAAATCATGTACAAAGTTTGTTTTTTTCCACTATATTCAGAATTGGATAAAAATCACACACAAATGAGTATTTTTTTAAAAAGTCTATTAACTCAACTCATTATTTGAGCTCATTTGCATGCTGGAAGCTATTTTCTGAAGCAAATTTTCTCAGGTGGCCAAATGACAAATCTGCCTAAAGGAGAAAATTGACAGACTGGACCTTTGGATTAGCGTATAAAATGTATAAATAATTTACTAAAATGTCACAAACAATAGGGACTCACGCGTACTAACATAATCAAGGCATGTCAAGGGCCCACTTTAAAGATTTAAGACTACCTGAAAGCAAGGCCTAGGTAATGAATCTTAGATTTGTTAAAGGAATAACTGTAAAGACCAAAAATTCAATCAATTACTGCACATCTATAAGCTGATTCCTGCTACTCTTCCAATAATAATGACAACTGATATAAGTGGATAAAATGATAAACACACGTTTTTTATATATTGCCTGTATATTAAAAACAGGTGACTCGTATGAAAAGCTGCATGAGCAAGCGCGTGCCACTGTCGAGGCTGATTTTAAAGACTTCTCATGTAATAAGATCTTAAACAGGATGTGGTTTTAAACAGGAAGCTTATTTCATGCCTCACTATATGCAATGTAATTTGATTTAAATAGAACTTGGCATAAGATTTTCAAACCAATTTGAGAAGAGTGGGGTGTGTTTAGGGCAGAAATTTGAAAACAAAAAAAAACAAAGATATCAGTTGAAGACAATTTACATTTCTTTTTTGCTGTACAGAAGATTTTCTGTGCAGCACAGGACCACGATAATATTCCTGCACATGTGCGAAGTGTGACAGATAAGGAGCACAGTTTAATTAAGCCAACTCAAGTGATTAAGTGGCACTCAATTCACCTCAGTCTTCAGGAAAGACCTTTTATATAATGAATTCAACTCATCCTCTGAGCCCATTTGCATGCTGGAAAACATTTCTCAAGCAGCCAAAGAATGAAACTGCCTAAAGGAGAAAATCAGGGATAGTTTGTTACCTTGATTTGTGAGTGAATGAGAATGTTCTTGGCTGCAATTCTCGTTTTTATGTTCAATATATTCTCAAATAATAATAAAACTTGGATTGATGGCCGATTGAAAAATTAATTTTTATCATTACTTACATATACATCAGCGCCGGTGCTAGGCATGCGGGTGCCCCACGAGCGTAACCACCTGCAGCCAGCAAATATTTATAATCCATGGCCTTATGTCGGACTATCTTTGAAGTTTGTTCCTGGGGGCGGAGGGTAGGTGCAGAGGAAAGGGACGTGTGATGCCCCTGTAAAATTGTGGTGCTCCACGAACAGCGAAGGATCCGCATACGCAGAGTGCCGGCCCTGATATACATATACCAAATACTCAAGATGGGTCCAATCTAAGTCTACTTCTATAACCAGGGATGCACATAAGTGGTGCGCATGCGTGGTCAAAATTAACGATGCGCAACGCGAATTACAACGTGACGCATGTTTGCGCACCATTTACTTGATTATGTTTTGCCACGGTAATCGGAGTTGACAGGTTCGCGGTTTTCACGCCAAATAGTTTTGTTAAAAATCCTGTCGCGGGTGAACCTTGAAGGGTGGCAGGATGCGTTTTAAAAATTGCCGCGGCCGGTTGTCTAGGAGAGAGAGAGAGAGAGAGAGAGAGATCGAGAGAGAGAGATCGAGAGAGAGAGACAGAGACAGAGAGAGACAGAGACAGAGACAGAGAGAGAGAGACAGAGAGAGAGATCACTAGCTAATATGGTAAGTCGAACACTCTTAGTTGTTTTGCCATTTGCTTCAAACGTGTGACAGACATATTTTGGGCTAGTTTAAGCTTCTGAAGGGCGGGTTTTAGACTGACTTTTGGCTGAATAATTTTGATGGATCTGGCAACCCTGACGGTAACATAGGCGGGCTCCAGAGAGTAGTTAATTGATAACTAGCACTAGCTTATTTTTTCACTGGTTTTAAGATTTCCACCGATTCATCAGCATGTCCAAGAAACAAGCTACATTAAGTCATTACTTTGGTATTCCACCACCTCCAAAGAAATGAAGGATGTCAGGAGAGTCAGGAGGTTAGTGATGATCCATGCTTGTAGTATTTTACAGCATTGTTAAAGGTGAGCACCAAGCAACATCTGTAGGTGCTCCTTTGAGAACTAGACCAAAAAAATTATGTGCACCCCTGTCTATATCCTTACACAGTTGTTATTGCTGCAAGTGTTCCAATACTTGACCTTTTTAGGTCAAGCATGTTGTTTAATGTACTAGACCTTCATTGTTTATGTACTAGACCTTCATTGTTTATCTTATCTGTTTAGTCCTGATCAGGGTCACGGTTAGTCCCCTACCCCCTCAAAGTACTAACATACTAATGTGTTTAATGCACTACAAAGATACTTAAATACATAATTTAAATGAAAAACGTTACAGCTGTTGCTGCTACCTGCTTGTATGTGTAACAAATTCCTTTGGAATGCATTTAAATTCAATGTATTTGTGCATATTTTTGCTCTTCTAATAAGGTGTTGTGTGGTCTATTTCAGCCTCGAGATGTAACCTTAAACACAACACCAACAATCTTAATGATAACATAAAAGTAAAAAGAGCTCTTGTATCTGTATCAGTATCAGCAGCCGTGTATTAGAATTGGATCACAACTGAAAAAAATGTGGATCGGCCAATCATTAACAATTACTATCATTATAATATTTCTTCATTATATAACTAGTATTGTTATTATTATAGCATATTTATTCAACTGTGTTATTTTAAATGCAAAATGCAATTATTCTAATGCAATATAACAAACAAGAAGGAAATGGAAAATGGTAACAATTGTTATTATAAGGATCACACAGTGCCTATCCTCCACAAACCTGTAACAGCTGCTGTTTGAGCTTCTGACTATCAGACAGGTGTAGCTCGCTCAACAGGTCTGCCACCAGCCCTGGAGCCTGAGGCCGGAGGAAGATGTCGCTGCTCCTCGGCGTGGAGCACCGTTGCTTCTCACCTCCTTTGGAGTGGTTATAGCCACTGTCCTGCTCACCCTCTTCCTCTCCTCCTCCCTCTTTATCTCTCCCACCATCTAAGCTGTCATCAAGCTGCAGATCCAGGTGGACAACGGAGTCAAACGGGTTGAGGGTGTGTGCGGCTAACTCTCTCTTCAGGCTGTTCTTCTGCTCACGCTCCTCCTTCAAGGCCTCCAGTGCCTCATCCAGCTGCCGCTCGGCTATCTCGCGCAGCCGGCCGGCCTCCTCTAGCTGAGCACGTAGCAGCTCCTGTTCCTCCTCCTTCTGGGTCAGATCCACTTTCAGACCCTCAAACTCCACCTGGGGGCAGAGAGTGACCAGAGGGTGAGGTATGTGTAGTCTTTCAACTACGCTCCTGTCCAAAATAAACCTCAAAGAGGCAAAATAGTATATCACATACATTTTGGTCACAAAATGAGCAACAGCTTTAAAAAAAATGCTCTCCTGAGCTCACCGTCTTCTTTTAAGATAAAATGATGGAAAGATTGAGAGATGTTTGCTATAAAACTCAAACATACGTATGTCTAGAAAATCTCTCCTTATTTGTTTTTAAAGGATTAGTCATTATTTGGTAATCTGTCACATCTGATGCAGTACACCACAAGCCTGAAAACAAAACTTCTAAATAGACTGACAGACATCTACATGTACATATCTACAGTATGCAGTCTTAAGTACCTTAAAATATTATTGTAGCTTAAATAAAAAAAAAACCCTCTATGGCATGGTGTTGCCCTCAGGTAACAAACCACTATTTTACCCCCCACACTGCCTCTTTAATTTTTTTTTATTAAAACATGACATGTTAAGTCTGCTGATAAGTTGGGACCACTGAAATTTGATTTGGGCGTGGGTTTGCCTTTCGCCTGGGGGGCGGAACAGTCCTTTTTGGGAGCATAGCATTCTTGGACACACTGCTAGCAAAAGGTAAGATAAATTTAACTCTTTAACATTTTTAAATGTAAATAATTTTGTATAAAAAAATTTTGTGATATGCATGAATATGTGAAGAAGCATATTTGATTGAGTAAATACACTTTTTTTTCTTTATTTATGTACTAAAATTGAAGTTTTTCATTCGTTGCCTCAGGGCAACATTGTGCAGTTAGACCACTTTTGTTTGAACAATAGCATGCTCATGGATGGAGATGTGCAGGGACATATAGATATCAACATAATAATGTTTTTATGTATTATCAATTATTGCTCACAGGAAATTGATGTGCAAACATTTCAGAAGAAGTGGTACCACCAGCTGATGTTCCACTTATCGACATGACCATCACGACTGCCTGGCTGCTCTACTATAAGAGAGACTGCAGCAGCACTGGCATGACAAACAAGGAACAGATGAGGCTTTATAGGTTCAAGTCATACATCGCGGAAAGTTCTGCAAAAGTGTCAAGAACCTGGAGCATAAGAGAGGACATCCCAGTTCTACAATTACTAGAGGGTATGAAGAAAAGAGGAGAAGACGACCCACTACATTCAATCCAGTCCCTGATGTGTGTCTGGATGCCACAGCCCACTGGATGGTCATGGATGAAAAGAAAGGGAAATGCAAGGATGCAAAGGTTACAGTTAAAGCCAAGTCCCAAAAATGTGACATCCACCTGTTTCACATCCATCAGCAACTGCTTCCTGAGATTCCATACAGAATAGTCACGACTGTGTGTTGTAAAAAAGATAAACACTGACTCAATCTGTACCCCACAGGAAGACTAATCTCTAACCCACTGATTGATAAACATTTTGTGGAATTTGTGAAATAAAACTTATTCTAATGTGCTAAATGCTTGTTTGTTCCTCATTCCATTATATGATAATTATAGAAAACCTTGGTGTTCTAGTAACCAAATAGCATGTTGTTGCCCTGAGGCAACAAAGCAAAATCTGGGAGGGGCACATTTTATGACTGATATATTATTAGGGACCCTGAAACTCCCAAAAACTAGGATGAAATATTTTTTTCCTCCTAAAATAAAAATTCATGCCGTAGAGGGTTTAAAAAAAAAAAACTTTTTGCAATTTTGCGTGTTGCTCTTTAGTGCCCATCAATTCATTTTGCGTTTTACTTTAATTATTAGGGAAATGGAGGCAAAACAATACAATTCTTGTACAATTCTACAAACTACAGAATAGTGAATTTCTTGTACTGTACCACACTTGTCCCCAATCCAACCTGTACTACAGAAAACAGACTTAAATCGATGTGTTAACATATGCTAATGCAAACAGATGTCTGGTTGGATATGAGTGTGTTTGTGTGAGACTAACAAATAAATTATTTCCATTATGCCATCAAAACTTGTAGGGAGCTATTGTCAAGAAACAGCTGAGACAGAGCTCCTACAAAAGAAGCATTTGTATCACCCTGATTATAGCTAGGAACACACAAGGCGGAGCAAGCGGGTGTTACTGTGGTGGATAAGCGAGAGACTGAGAGAAAGACCGAGTGCAACAGTCACAAGACACCTCTCAGCAAATCCTCTCAACAAAGGTTGACTTCATGGATAGGGAGGCAGATTGTAGTGCAGTGCTGTAACTGTGTAATACCCAGTTAGAGTGACTTCCCAGTCAGTTTCAGCTGCAGCACTTCACTATTCCACAGAAAACAAAGACAAACCTGGTTTTCTTTGAGAACAGACACTTGTTTCTGCAGGGAGATGTTCTCCTCCTCTAGTTCACTGTTGTCCTGAAGCTGTTGCATCTCCCGAACCTTAAACTCCTTTAACTCCTCTCTGACATGGGCCTTCTCTGCGTCTAAACACTCACACTCCTACAATGGAGGGAAGAAGAGTGGAGATCAGCAACAACAAAAGATCATTTGTAAAATATTCTCAACATTGTAATGTAAAAATAAACTCAACCTTCTGTAGCACAAGACAATGTTTAATTACATACTAAAATGTTTGCATTAGATCATGTTTAACTGTGCAAAGAAACACCATCCATTTTGCTTTGGATAGTCAGCTGTGACCTCCATCTTTCATTTGAACTGAAATTGAAACCAGGCCTGGTTTTGAGTTACAATACCTGCAACAGACCAAACCCTGCAAATGAATCCAACAACACAAGCAGTCTACCGTCACCCTTACTATGATCACATCTCTCAGGATGCTCCTAAATAGCTAGTATAATTCCTTACCAGGCTGAACACTGCAACCAGCTGAAAATGTGTAATGGTATCAGATATCATAAATATTCTCTAACCACCTTCACTCAGCCTCTTTTAATCTATATCTTTATTTTATTCAGGTCTCTTTTACTTATCCTTTTACTTTTATTTTAGCAACTTCTTTCTATTTATTCTTATCATTTTAGTTATTCCTGAATACCTGTGTTTATTTTGTTTTTATTATTTTATTTTATTATGAAACAATACATTTGATTAATAATCTATATTTTAATTATTTTATCTTTATAAAATATTTACATATATTTATATTTTTGTGCTTTATCTGCTTATTATTTTTTAGTATTTTTTAAAAATGGATTGATTTTTTAATATCAATTTACCACGATTTTTAAATGTTTTTTATATTGTCTATAATTATATAGACTTGTCTTTTATTTTTATGTATTACCTTGGCTACACTGTAAATGAGGGACACCCTCAATATACCCTGAGTTTAAATAAAGGTGATTGATTGATTAATTGATTGAAATAACGGGGAAAACTACTTCATACATATGACCTTAGGGACTGTAGGATGTAAGAAGACTTTGTACCTTCTTCAGCTGAGTCAAGAGACCGGCCATCCTGTCGTTTTCAGCTGAGCTATTGGTTAGTGCCATACGAGCCTGCTTCAGGTCCGCCTGCAGCTCCTCCATTCGTGTTGCCATGGCAGCCTCCTTATTGGCAGTCTCCTGTAGCAGACTCTCCTCTCTGCTCTCCCCATCTGCAGCAGCACGCTTGTGGCTACTAACCGAGTCGGCCAGGGCCTACACACATACACGCACATATTAATAATCTGTTGTGAGATATGGAACCTTGGTGAGCTCATCTAATGATGGGAGTAAAATAAACAGCTCTCTTTGCACTGGGCCAACTAAACCACTTCATTTAAAAACTAAAATAGTGGGGACAGAAACCAGACAGGCTGTGGGACAATAAAAGATAATCAAATATTGTGATTATTTTAATCACTGACAATATTAACAGTCATTCTTTAGCTGTTTATTTGTACCACTGCCACGTGTCTTTGTTTTAATGCTGTTGCCTTTATTTAATCACAGACTTTGCACAACCTTTGTTTTTTCCAGTATTATAAAAGAGCTTTATTTTGATTCTCCTTTGCTCTCCCACTGATCTGCAGTAGCTGCAATTCATTTTTATGTGAGTGAAACTGCTCACTTGTAAATTAATTTGCAACACAATAACCCTGTTTATAGCAAATTATAATTCTGGAGACAATAATAATAACCCATACCAGACATCTGAAAGCCCTCCAAGAGTTTACAAACATACAGTGCTGCTTGAAAGTTTGTGAATCCTTTAGAATTGTCTATATTTCTCCATAAATTTGACCTAAAACATCATCAGATGTTCACACAAGTTCACACAAAAGATGAGGACAAAATCAGATAAGCATGAATTATTTTTTAATGGTTTTAAAATGTATTTTTTTTTTTTTTTACAATCTGTCCACGACCCGCCCTGAACGTGTCTGCTACCCACTTTTGGGTCACGACTAGTGCTGGGCGATAAAACGATAACGATATGTATCGCAATAGAAACGTAATCAATATCAATAGAAAATGCGCTCGATAGAACATTCGATATATATATTTTTCATTGGAATAAACCAGAGCAAAGATTCCGCTTTAAATGGACCTGCTTGTGAAGCAAGATTGGTTGGTCCGTCCTCTGGTGCCTAGCAACGTATGGAGTGACACGCTAATAGCCAATCACGGAGCACTATCAAGCTTGGTTGTGCCGCCTCGTTATCTCATGCACGCTCTCTTGTTTGTGTAACTTGAACCGGCACGGTGTGAGACGCATGGTGAGTGGAATATAAGCGCGACGAGCAGCGCGACGAGCAGCGCGACGAGCAGCGCGACGAGCAGCGAAGAAATTGTGAATAAAAAAGGAAGAAATTGTGAATAAAAAAGGAAAGGCCAGCTCACCAGTATGGCAGTTTTTTGGATTTTTTCAGTCGGACCGTACTCAGACCAACATTGTCTGCAAATTGTGCAGGACTGTTGTCCCCACCAAGACCGGCAATACGACTAACTTGTTTTACCACCTTAGCTGGCTCTAATTAAGGACAAAATGGTGTGCATCACTACAGACAGCGTGGCCAATATAGTGAAGGCGACATCACTAAATGACT
This sequence comes from Crenuchus spilurus, assembly GCA_036984385.1. NCBI lineage: Eukaryota > Metazoa > Chordata > Actinopteri > Characiformes > Crenuchidae > Crenuchus > Crenuchus spilurus. Next base: position 59,736 of record BRDA01003317.1, read on the forward strand.
GGACACGGCTGCAGTGTTTTGGCCATCGTTTGCACTCTGCTGTTAGTGAGTAGCATTGTCATTTTGATGATAATTATCCATGTTGGTTCCTATTTATTATCCAATGTTTATTTGAGATGCTATAGTACTAATAACAACAACAAAAACTATTACTATTACTAATAATAATAATGCTGATTATCATTGTAATAATAATAATGCTGATCATTGTAATAATAATAATAATAATAATTTTTATTATAATTGTTATTAGTAGGCGATTAACTTCCTTGTAAACTTCCTAGCACTAAAGCAACTCCTAGCACTAAGGGCAAGGATATTTTTTATTTGAGTGTTTTTCATGGTTGTGTTGCCATTTCTGAGGAAGGTTAAATTTGAAATAAAATGTTTAAATGTAGCATATTTTTCTCATAGTCCTTATTTTAAATAGGTAAAAAAAAAATTCAATAATTATCTATATCGACCGATATGAAGTACTTATATCGTGATACAGTTTTTAGCCATATCGCCCAGCCCTAGTCACAACCCACCAGTTGAGAATCGCTGTTCTAAAGGGTTCACAAACTTTCAAGCAGCACTGTATGCCCAAAACATTGTTTTATAACAGTGGGCATCATAAGGTAAGTGTAATAAAAATATTTTTCCCCAGATTTATTACCATTTTATTGTTTGGTGAGCATTTTGGATTACAAAAATAAAGGGTATATTTGCTTTGTAAAAATCACAACCTTTGGCTCACCGCTACAGTAAATAAATCCAGACAGTAAGTGTTCAGTTAATTTATTTAAATACTCAGAGGGACCTCAATTACATTTGAGGAATTATGCTCCAACACTACAACAGCCATCAAGTCTACTCAGTAATAGCAACAAAAGGCAGTCTAGTGTTCAATAATGCAAAAATAAATTCGCTGATGAGACAATATCAGAATACAGTGCACTCTTTTAATAAATCCACATGATCAGTCGTGACTGACCTTAGAAATAAGAGCTTTACTGAAATGGACTTACTTCTGAACTTATTTAGAAATGTCTGCTTACATACTCCCTAAATAAACAAAGTAAACTGTGCATTGTGGGTTACTGAAGCGAGCAGAGTACCCCTCCATACATCAACAATGACACTCCTGTAACATCACATTCCTGGTTCATTGGTGACCAAGAAACCCCAGTTGAATGATTAAAGAGACAGCATGGTGAGGCCTCTTGTATTTAGACAAATACTAACAATTTTACTCCAGGTTTTCCCACCACTACGCACTGAATTATACTGAACAATGCTTCCATTCTTTTCTGCACAATTAGAGAAACTCAAGAGAGAGGAATGCGACAAAAACAGGTTAAGACTAATTTATGACTCGGGACATGAGAGGAGGGGTGAGAAAGTCTGTAAACACACATTGCACGGAATAGGATTAGTATTTTGTTATGAATTACAAAACAACTACATAATCATGGTGCTTGTTATAGATAACTCAGGACATCAAATATACCTAAACAGAGACCATTTTCAATGTTTTAACTCTGCATATTGGAACTGAAATGAAAGGGTGACTATAAAGAGCAGATGTCGGCTATAATCTGAGGGAACACTTAAATTAGACTAAGCCTATGAGGACTACAGTGCTTTTTATGCACATCAATTTCAGTGAAGCGTAAGGAATTTGATAACGGGCTGTTCTATCACTTCTTGGCCATCTGTGTTGATGCATCATTAGTTCACACAAAAGTGAGCTACTAAAAGCTCACTCTTGGTGGGTTAATTGTAAGAGGAGTGTGCCGTTTTTCAACATAAAAGAAATCACAGGAGGTCATCATGAGGCTAAAGAATTAAACCAGTCAGGGACAGAGCCACTATATAAGGTTAGCTGAAATGACAAACTTGATACTTATTTGGAAGCACCAATGCACGGACATGCTTCACAATAACAAAACACGCTTTAAAACCACTGAAAACCTCTCTCAGTTTGAGATTTGCAGCTGTCCTGCTTCCTGTCTGACAATACTCATCAGTTCTATACTAACTATAGACATAGCTCGAGCTCAAATAAACAAACATTACTGACCACTGCCCTCTAAAATCTTTAACAACGATTACTACATTTGTTTTTCTTACTCATAATGGGTTTCAGTTAATTCTGCTTTCTTTTATTTACATGTATTTATTTCAACATAACTGATGAAGTCAACTCAACTTTTGGTACAAGCTGTGGTTATCTCACGCCTCGATTACTGCAACGCTGTGCTAACAGGCCTCCCAGCCTGCACTATTAAACCACTACAGATGGTCCAGAATGCAGCAGCACATCTGGTTTTTAACCATCCAAAACAGGCACGTCACCCCACTGCTCATTGAGCTACACTGGCTTCCGATTGCCTCCCGGATCAAACACAAAGCCTGCACGATCGCCTATAAGGTGATGACAGAGCAGGCTCCCTCTTATCTGCACTCGCTCCTAAAAGCTTATGTCCCTGCCCGGTCGCTGCGCTCCTCCACTGAACGTCGCCTTGCTTTGCCTAACATTCACACAAAGCAATCCAGACTGTTCTCCTCAGTAGTTCCCAGATGGTGGAACAAGCTGCCTACCACCACTAGAGCAGAGGTGTCCCTCACTGGGTTCAAGAAACTCCTAAAATCCGAGCTCTTCAAAGAGCACCTGCTCTAGTGATCCCAAATACTCCCCACGAGTACTGATATGCACTCAGCACTCGATATCCAAATATTAATTCTAGTATACTAGTACTAGTAAATACTAGTACAACTCTAGTATTTTTCGCATCTGTACTTTCCCACTATTGTAAGTCGCTTTGGATAAAAGCGTCCGCTTAATGTAATGTAATGTAATGTAATGTAATGAAGTCACATCCTGTTTGCTGGACAAACACGGTAAAATATAACTACAGAAAATACTGTGGACAGATCAAATAACTGAATATCTTAAAAACTCTACAATTATATAGTAACTGTGGCAGGGCATCCCTAGGCATAATACCACTTTTCCTTTTTCCAATGCCAATATTGAAACCATGACATACTCCAGTTAAAAATGCTGGCACATATAGTCTATTCTAGAGTTTAGTAGTGTTTATGAGCAAATATTTTAAATTCTAATATACAGAGTGCTTACTGAGTTTATTGACGAACTAATATATCATATTCTAATATATAGAGTTTACTAAGATTGACTATAGGCTAATATATTCTATCATACCGTACAGAGTGTTTATTGAGGTTGTTTATGAATTTCTAGGGTTATTTCCAATTTCAGTAAACACTGAATCACATTTACTGACATGCCATGGGACTTGCCAACACAAAAATGTTCTCATTCTGTCTTGATGCTATGAAGTACTGACAGCCAGGAAGTAAAACATCTAATCAGCCACACTGGCCTTTTTAGATTGCACTTTCTCAGTTGCATACTGCTAACAAACAGCTGCAGTTTCAATGTTGTGACTGATCCCATTAACAGCAGGCCAAGGATCTCAAAGGTATTCTTCAGAACAACCATGTTTTAGATAGCTAGAGGAATAATTTTCACTGACACTAAACCTGACCTCCACTTGTCTTTACTTACAGCCTTTCCAGTGACCAGCAGCCAAACTCTAAACCTCAATTCACTGGTGAATATACTGGTCATCTACAACAGCATCACAAACTCTCAAATTACAGTTCGCAATCTGCAATTTAACCTCAGAGCCGTTTACATTCACATTTAATGTGCTGGAGTAAAGAGCCAAAGCAAAAGAACGCTGGCAGCTCAATTAGTTATGCACTAAATTTACAACATGCGTTTCTGGCTTGAGGTCACAGTTGTGTCTTCTATAACACAAGCACACTGCCGTTCTACCGTGCTTTAATGCTCCCAGAGATCTTCCAGACATATTTCACTGTACAACACTCACCTACTTTTTAGATTTTATGCTCTGCTAATCAGAGCGAGAGAGAGCGCGAGAGCATCCACACATATTCATAAATCATTCATCCTTTCACAGTTGCCCAAAATGACCTAAATCTCTTGATATGTTGGAAAGAAAACCAAACAGGGAATTTTGTGGGGGGTAGATTTTTGTAATAAACCGGATTACACCGAAAGATCTGAGATTTAAAGCTTGGATAGACTTGGCTATGGAGCCCAGAATGACTAACATCAACATATTCAAGTCCAACTAAAATGGATTTATAGAAAAAAAGAGGTAGAGATGCATAACAATATTGGGCTCCTATTGCTATTAGACAGATGTTCAGGTCTGGCCTATTTGATAATGTGTTTATTATATTCTGGAAGAGCAGAACATGCTGGATTACAGTATTAACATGTTTAACATGTCTGCATTTCATTATTTTTACTGTCTTTGTTAAAATAAATACAGAAAAACACAGCATTGCTAATACAGGTAGATTTGGTCCAAATTTTAACATTTAAATGTATACATTAAATTATTGGTGGATACAAGTAAAAATAGCAGATATCAAAAATGTCAAGAAACTGCATACTGGTGAATACCTTAAAAGGGAGTACATAATTTAAGACAGAAAAGGCTGCAGTTTTCCAAAAGCTGTTGAATCATTTTGAATGCCACATGAAATGTCTAATACAGACAGCTGGAGCATTAATTTCACAGCATTGTCCACTGGGGAGGCGGAAGAATGAGCTGAAAATTCCAGCTGCTGCCCAACCCAAGCTGAAAGTCTCCCCCGTCATTTAGTATCTAGCTAATTTTAGGAGGAATGGAATTTCATATAGCAGAATATATGACAGCATCTGAAGGGTTCCTGAAGGGCCATATTGTTTAAATTAGCAAAATGTAACCAAGCTGATCCTCACTTCAGCTACAACAAACTGCACCGAGGAACACTTTCACCATCACCATCAGCAGTGACTCAACCTCATAGTAAGATTTCCAAAGTTTAACAAGTACAACAATGGTTGGTCACCATTTCTATGTTTTTCAACATTCGAATTAAGACTAGGGCTGCCATGATTTGTGGAGAGTGTTAACAGTATGGGCCCTTGGATAGCAATCCTCTGCATTTGTTTGAATTTTAGTAGGGATGTCCCGATCACGTTTTTTC
>BRDA01003318.1:5583-21610 GCA_036984385.1 Crenuchus spilurus
CCCATCCTGGACCTGCATCTAAGAGCATCAGGCCATAGCAGGTCCTTCTGTGTAGAAAGAAGGCAAGGAGCGGAGCCACTGCACTGGTGGTGGTGGGAAGGAAGGGGGAAGCCTTGTGATGTCAGCAACTGAAAGCAGCAGAGGGAGAATGCAAGTTAGTTCTTTCTAAGTAGAGGCTTGTGATTGGTCCGATTCATGAATAAATGAATGACAGCATTGAGTCTCATGAAAGAATTTACGCTAGCACTTCCATTCCTTCCACAGGATCATACGACTGTTTCCATTTGAGGGAATAATGTAATTGCCCTAAAGCCAAGATTATATGGTGCACAACTTCCACAGACATTCAACCATTCTGGCTGTTGATCTCGGTCTGTATTGGTTTTGTTTGTAATCATGTGCATTCTGGTGTTTGTGTGCCGTAAATACTTAAAAAAATGACTACGATCAAAATGCCCTTACATGAAGTGGTGCATTGTTTCTTTAATAGGCTGAGCTGAGCTGTTCCTCTGAACATTCCCCATCTGTACCCTCAAAGGAACATTTGGCAGTATTTTACATTGAAGTACTCTCAAGAAAAACAGAATTGGCCTTCAGGCATTTAACTGCTTCTTTTCTTAAGATATAACAGAAGTGCAATGTATATATCCTGAGGGCGCTAATCTGTGTGAAAGACAGAATTAAGAGGAGTGAGTGGAATTAGTGTGCCACTGCTTTCCACAAAGTTGAAATCATTAGTGAATCACCACAGAAAATCATTGTGCTGTATGGTGGGAATTTAACTTCAGCACATTTTGAAACATACACTGCACATTCTCTCTATTTCCTATGAGCTCTGAATACACTTTCAATGCCAGCTTAAGCCGACTCTTAGTGAGGTGATTGTATGTATGATCATATTGATACACAGAGCATGTACCGTAGTGAAGTGATGTGGCAGGGCTGTTGGAATTCTGCAGAAGTCGGTATCTGCAGACAGAATGTCCTTGACCTAAGGTATAATTGTCATAGCATCCCTCATTATTCAGGCGAATGTAATTAGTTCAGTATTGGAGGGTTTTTATTGGCTTATCTAGTCACGGTAAATTGCAGGTCAGATTTGATTTGCCAAAGGCAAATGTGAGTGGGTGTGTGAAGGAAGATCCATACAATTGATTGGCTGTATTGGTCACGGTATGCTAATATATCTTTGTAAGAGCTTCTCTTAAACTTCCCCAAGACACCAGTTGAACTCTCTGGATCTTAACAGCTGGTTCTTTATGAATGTCATTATGATATGAATGCATTATGATATGATATTAAGCAGACTGAGTTAACAATTCATTAGACTTTTAATTTGACCTGCAAGTGAAATATAAAATGAATTTATGCCATCCATCCATCCATTATCACACCCGCTTAATCCTTATCAGGGTCACGGTTAGTCCCCAACCCCCTCACTGGGTGCAGGGCATTAACGCTATTTAACTAAGCCCAGGACAGAGCGCCAATCCATCGCTGGGTGCACACACATACTTACACACGCCCACACACACACACAGACAATTTAGAGTACCTAATCCACCTGACCACCATCCACCTCCCACCATGACTGTGGGAGGAAACCGGAGACCCCGGAGGAAACCCACACATACATGGGGAGAACATAGAAGCTCCGCTCAGATGGGGACTCGAACCCAAGTCCTCAGCATTGAGAGGCAAACGTGCCAACCACTAAGCCACCGTGCCGCCCTAATGAATTTATGTATCAGCTTAATTCATAAGAGGGTAGTGATGGGAAGTAACTTGTATCTAAATAACTTTGATATTTGTATTATATTTGAATTATTATTCTTTTTAAAATGTTTTGCCAATTTTTATCCCCCTCCCAATGTAGTAGTAGTAGACAATTAACCAATCCCATCTGCTACAGGGCTCTCCCATCACTTTGCAATGTCCCTGCCTCTTTTTTGAACTACCACTGATACACCGTCACTGGGGAGCCTAATGAGCTTGGAGGAAAGCGCAGGATCCCCAGCTCTGAAAGGACCAATCAGTAGATGCCTGAGCCAGCAGACATTACAATGCGAAAGTGATGGGGAGAGAGAGTGCTGCCAATTTTTGCTCTCTTGGGCCCCGGCTGTTGATTTCAAACAGCATGACCAGGATTCAAACTCGCGATCCTCTGGTCATAGTGTCAGCGTCTTAGCCTGCTGAGCCACTCTGGGCCCTTGTTATGTTTGTATTTTGACATTTATGATGATGCTCTTCCTCACAGCTTACTTTAAATTAATGTAGTTTAATGTTAGAACATAAAATGTTAGAACATAAAAAATGAAGCAGCTTTAGACAGTGAAAATGTTAAATATCAACTGATTATCAGTCAAGCCCTATTAAGCAACCCTGTTTTTTACTGAAAGGTAATTTTAACTGCCTGTAAATATGAATCCAGCTTGCCTGTTTTGAAAGCTTTAAAAACAAAAGATAATGAACTTTTTGCTAAATGTATTTTCAATGGAACTCAAGTGGTGTATGACTCTCTTGTCATGTGTCTGTCTGATCACAGTGGGAAAGTATAATCTAGGTCAGCTATACAAGGGGGCATTCTATGTTTTATGTTTCCTGCATTCTTTTCATGTGGGTTGGGCTGGCTTAATGCACAGTGTAGCGCTGAATATGTATGGTAAATCACCATATGGCTCTGTAAGAAGAAATGTATTGTCTTTGAGGAAGGTGAGACTGGAGATGGATTAGTTAAAATGGCCTCCCTTAGCATCTGAGTGAATGCTTCTTCAGAGCCAAATACACAGCAGTGTTTTGTGTTTTTTTGTAGACATCCCAGCCCTTATTATTCTATTTTATATCAGCTGCTGTTAGCCGTTTAAATCCGTCACTGATAATCCTGTTAGAGGAACGATTCAATCAAACTCGCTACGCTGTCAGAGTGCAGGCAGCTCTCTCTCCCTCTTTGTCTCTTCTTCTTTGATTCTGTGTTTGCTTACGTACACAAAAGTAGGAGTAAGTGTCTGTCTGCCTGTATGTGAATGAGTCTGTTTATCTATGTGAGTGTGTATGTGTGTGTGAAAGTGTGTCACTGATTACAGAGAGAGAGAGACTGTGCGTAATCAGAAGGGACTGGCTGACAGCGTGGTGCTGGTGGCTGTATGTGTTTAAGGCAGAGATGAGAATGTGTGGATAATGGCACCATCGCCCCCCACTGACTTAGAACTGGTTCACTTTTCACTTGGGATCCATAGTACTAATTAGAGGCAGGAGGAGAAATTGATACTGCAGTGGTTGAAATGAAAAATAGTATTGATACATGGAAGCCCGAGTATTGATTTATTTTCGAATGTGTATTTTCTAAGTCTGCACCAGGTGGTGCTGAGAAGTTTTTGTTCTTTCTAGCGAGACCATGGCTTCTGTCAGCAAGGTTTCAAAGGTAAAGTTTCTCAAAAATATCCTGATATTAATATAAGACTAATAAGATTAATAAAATTATTATTATTATTATTATTATTATTATTATTATTATTATTATTATTTATTATTTAATAACTAATAATAAGATGAATAATTTATAAGATTAATTTTATCCTAAAATAAGAGAATTTCAGTTCGATTATATGTTAATCAATTTAGGCTTGATTTGTTCAAGGATCTAGAACATAGTTAATCAGTAAAGATTTACATTTGAGCTGAAGCTGCAGTGCTAACACTAAAACTAACACTATAGACTTTTCAAAAGCTTGGACAGCAACTAGATCTATACAGTAAATCTGCCACTGTTAAATCAACACTATTAGAGTTAAATTAACACTGAGAGTGCTTAGCTTAGCTTTAGTGATGATGACTTTGAATATGATCCAAGAATATGATCAACAATATTGAGGAGCCTTCTACCATGAATGCTGCTGTCTAAAGTAGCTGCCAGTAGCAATGAGGTTTTGTTAGGTTTTATAGTTCAGAGTAATATTAAACCACACATCTCCAAACATGTTTTGGCTGATCAACTACATCTGGACAAAATAAAAACAACATAAAAACAACAAGACCCTGGATTCCTCGCCCAGAATAGGGTTACCGGGGCCCCACCCTGGAGCCAGGCCTGGGGGAGGGGCTCCTTGGCGAGCGCCTGGTGGCCGGACCCCAATCCATGGGGGCCGGTCGGGTCCAACCCAAAGGAGCTACATGGGTCAACTCCCACATGGGCCCACCACCTTTGAGAGAGGCAGTAATGGTGGTCATGTGCCTTGTGATTTGGGTGTTGACCCAAAGCAGGGGACTTGGTGTTCTGATACTTGGCTACTGAAGCTAGCTTTTGGGACATGGAACGTAACCTCTGGCGGGAAAGGAGCCTAAGCTGGTGCATGAGGTAGAGAGATACCGGCTAGATATAGTCGGGCTCACCTCAACACACAGCTTGGGCTCTGGAACCAATCTCCTTGAGGAGGGCTGGACACTTTTTCACTCTGGAGTTGCCCAAGGTGAGAGGCGTAGGGCTGGGGTAGGCTTGCTCAGCTTGGTGCCTGTGTGTGGGGTTTTTCCCCAGTGGACGAGAGGGTAGCTTCCCTGCGCCTTCAGGTTGGGGGACGGGTTCTGACTGTTGTTTGTGCGTACGCACCGAACAATAGTTCAGAATATCTAGCCTTCTTGGAGTCTTCAAAGGGGGTGCTGGAATGCGCTTCGTCTGGGGACTCCATTGTTCTGCTGGGGGACTTCAACGCTCACGTGGGCAATGACAGTGTGACCTGGAGAGGCGTGATTGGGAAGAACGGCCTCCCTGATCTGAACCTGAGTGGTGTTCAGTTACTGGATCTCTGTACTCATCACAGTTTATCCATAACTAACACCATGCTCTTTACCCTTGATAGGGTCCTAGAGGGTTCATGGGAGTTTGCTCAACCAATCTACATGTGCTTTGTGGATTTGGAGAAGGCATTCGACCGTGTCCCTTGGGGTATCCTGTTTGGGGTGCTCCGTGAGTATGGGATACGGGGCTCTTTGCTAAAGGCTATTCAGTCCCTATACAAGGGAGGTAGGAGCTTGGTCTGCATTGCTGGCGGTAAGTCAGACTGGTTCCCATTTGAGGTTGGATTCCACCAGGGCTGCCCTTTGTCACCGATTCTGTTCATAATTTTTATGGACAAAATTTCTCAGCGTAGCCAAGTGGTGGAAGGTGTCCAGATTGGTGACCTCAGGATTCCATGTCTGCTTTTTGCAGATGATGTGGTCCTGCTGGCTTAATCAGAACAGGACCTCCAGCTCTCACTCTACCAGTTTGCAGGTGAGTGTGAAGCAGCCGGGATGAGAATCAGTACCTCCAAATCCGAGACCATGGTACTCAGCCGGAAAAAGGTAGATTGCTCTCTCCAGGTTGGGAGGGTGTCCTTGCCTCAAGTGGAGGAGTTTAAGTATCTCGGGGTCTTGTTCATGAGTGAGGGTAAGAGGGAGTGTGAGATCGACAGGCAGATAGGTTCAGCAGCCACAGTGATGACTCTGTGCCTCTATGCCTCTATGCCGGTCTGTCTTGATGAAGATAGAGTTGAGTCAGAAGGCAAAGCTCTCTGTTTACCGGTCGGTTTACGTTCCAACCCTCACCTATTGTCATGAGCTTTGGGTAATGACCAAAAGAATGAGATTGCGAATACAAGCGGCTGAAATGAGCTTTCTTCATAAGGTGTCTGGGCTCTCTCTTAGAGATAGGGTGAAGAGTTCGGACATCCGGGAAGGGCTCGGAGTATTGCTGCTGCTCTGCTCCTCCATGTTGAGAGGAGCCAGTTGAGGTGGTTTGGGCACCTGGTGCGGATGCCTCCTGGGCGCCTCCCGGGTGAGGTGTTCCAGACATGTTCACTTGGGAGGAGACTCCAGGGAAGACCTAGGACTTTCTCTTTCTCTTTATCGCTCTCTCTCTCTCTCTCTCTCTTTCTCTCACTCTGTTTCTCTCATTCTGTTTCTCGCTCTCTCTTTCTCTCACTCTCTCTCTCGCTCTCTCTTTCTCTCACTCTCTCTCGCTCTCTCTTTCTCTCACTCTCTCTCTCGCTCTCTCTTTCTCTCACTCTCTCTCATTCGCTCGCTCTCTTTCTCTCGCTCTCTTGCTCTTGCTATTTCTCTCGCTCTCTTTCTCTTTCTCTCTCTCGCTCTCTCTTTCTCTCTCACTCTCTCTTTCTCTTTCTCGATATCTCTCACTCTCTGTTTCTCACTCTTTCTCACTGTCTCTCTCTCGCTCTCTCGCTCTCTCTCACTCTCTTTCTCTCTCTCGCTCTCTCGCTCTCTCTCTTTCTCTCACTCTCTCTCTCATTCTCTTTCGCTCTCTCTCTCTTTCTCTCACTCTCTCTCTCATTCTCTTTCGCTCTCTCTTGCTCTCTCTTTCTTTCTCTCTCTTTCTCGCTCTCGCTCTCTCTCTTTCTTGCTCGCTCTCTTTCTCTCACTATCTCTTGCTCTTGCTCTTTCTCTCTCTCTCTCACTCTCTGTTTCTCACTCTCTTTCTCGCTGTCTCTCTTTCTCTCACTCTCGCTCTCTCTCTCTCTCGCGCGCTCTCTTTCTCTCACTCTTTCTTTATCTCGCTCTCTCTTTCTCTCACTCTGTTTCTCACTCTCCCTTTCTCTCACTCTTTCTCTCTCTCTTGCGCTCTTTCTCTCGCTGTCTTTCTCTCTCTCACTCTCTCTTTCTGTAACCTTGTCAGACAATGACAGGCATAACCTTGCAGGAGGTGGTCTGAGTAGCAAAGCCAAAAAGCTCCTCTCTTCTGATGCCAATTAGTGAGTGTATTCATATTAGAGCAACAACTCATCCATTTATATAATTACTAAACCAGTATATAATGTAAGCACATACTGACTCATGCAGTGCATGCTCGCAGTATGATGGCCTGAATCATGTCATATGTCCTCTAGCCCTTGACCTCTCTCAGCCAGTATCAGGAGAGTTGGCAGTGGGCTGCTTTGTCCTTCAGAGCTGACCGTTTTGTTGAGGGCTCCTGTAGCGCCACAGAGAGCAGGAGAGGAACACAGCCTGATTCAGCCTACCATCCAGCCTCTCGTTCACAGTTCAGGCCTTTTATCAGACAGAGAGAGAGAATGTGAAAAAGAAAGCCAGAGGAAGGAATAGCGAGATGAAAAGCCATGAAGGTGCTCCAGTGTTTCAACAGGATCTATTTTTTATCGGTTTGTCAGCTTTCCCCTGTTAGCCCTGCCTTTATCTGTGACCTTCATCTGTATTCATGCCAAGGTAAGCTGTTACGGCTGTGCCTGAAGTGTGCCCCCCTCCTCTATCTCTCTGTATCCCTATCTCTCGCTCTCGCTCTCTCCCTGTGGTGGAACAGAGGTGAAGTTTCACAGTGCTTGGCATGCCTTTGTTTGATCTGCATATATAGTTGGCAATATGGCTTCAAAAGTCTTTCCTTTCAATTTGCATACTATTAATATTTTTGCAGGTTTTTCCTCCAGTTGATGTGTACAATGTCCAAGCAAAGGTGTCAAAAGTATTGACATTTATTACTCCGGTATAAGTATAGATACTAGGGTTTAAAAATACTTTTATAGACGTGGAAGTATCAACTTAAGCTTTTTACTCAAGTAAAAGTACAAAAGTACTGGTTTCAAAACTACTCAGTGGTGGAAAGTAGTGGAGTACATTTACTCGAGTACTGTACTTAAGTACATTTTTTGTGTATTTTTACTTGAGTATTTATGTTTTTGGTGAACTTATGACTTTCACTCCACTACATTTCAAAGACAAATATTGTACTTTCGACTCCACTACATTTCTAGGAAGCTTGCCATTACTCGTTCCTTTTGGCTCAGCATAGCTTTGTAGTAATGTGTTGTTGTTTTTCTTTACTGAAATGCAATTGGCCACACGCTCTGCTCCTCACAAGAAGGGGAACCAATCACAGTCTCCGCTCACACATTTGATTTGGAATTTCGCCATTGTCGACTTAAGCTGAGCTCCCGCTTTCATTCCAACAGAAATCAGCAATGAAGGGAGAAATAACCGTGAGAAATAAAATATTGTTGTCTTTTTAATTTGATTTATTTTGAGTTTGTGTTGCTGAAAAAGTTGTTGATTCAGGTATTAATCTAGATCAGACCTGGGCATTTTACAGCCCGCAGGCCACATCTGGCTCACTGACTGTCTCTGACCGGCCCGAGAGCAGAGCTAATGCCTGAATACAAACAGCAGCCAAAAACAGGTGTAGAAAACAAAGACTGTGGCTGAACCACACCAGCAAGTTCTAAAACACATTTTCTTTGTTCTGACGCAAAATATACAAGTGCTTGCTCATATTTAGTCTGCTAAAGCTCAGATTAGTTTTGCTCTGTTACACAACTGCTCACGCGCGCTCAGATATCTATCCTGCTCTCACATGAACATACTCTTTTTCGGTTTAGTAGAGAGCACGTGCACACTCAAACCTTCCCGCGTCATCAGCCAATCAGAAAGCAGTAATGGGTTTTGTCCAATAACATTGTTCCTGCTGCTCCTGTACACTCTCATTGGGTGGGAAAGGCGTGATGATCATCAGAGTCAACGTTAATTACTTAAATTCACACACAAACACACACACATTTATTTCTCTCTGATCATTATTTAACTGTAACGCATTTTTGACTGAGTTTTTAATGTAGAGGGGCAGCAGGAACAACTGGCTGATGACTTATGTGTTTTTGCAGTGAATTCTGAGTGCAACAACATAAAAAGATTTGCGAGCGCTTGTGAAATATTTGAGTGTGCATGCATCCTCCGCTAAATGGAAGAAGAGTGTGTGTATGAGAAAAGTATATATATTTGAAATGTTCATTTACTTTTTTATAAAGGGATATTATATATACTGTATACAGGGGAGGTGCAGATGAAAGGGTCATGTGCCCCACGCACAGCGCGTGATCCGGGTATGAGGAGCGCTGGCCCCGAGTCTGGCCCTCTAAAACTGTTCTGATTTCTCATGTGGCCCTTTGGCAAAATTAATTGCCCACCCCTGGTCTACATTAAACAGTGCAGAGCTTTCACTGTTTTGTAAGCTTCTATGTTAAGTATGGTAGTTCTTAGTTACCAGTGTTACTGTTTGTGAGTAGAAAAGTCTCTCCTGTTTTTATTTATTTTATTTTATTTTATTTTATTTGGGGGGGGTGTAAATATAAAAAAATGACAAATATAGTCCTATATTTTTTATTGCATTTTTATGCTGAAGTTTTACAGGCGGTGTAGACTTTTTGTTGAGTGGTTTTACATGTCAGTACATCAGGTGGTTTCGGCCAGTTACAAGACTCTGTAAAAGCACTCAAAAAATACAGCAATGTACTGATATTAAAAAATATAATTTGCACTTTTGAATACTTGAGTATTTTTACATGCATGTACTTTTGAATACTTAAGTATTTTTAAAAGTGAGTACTTCAGTACTTGAACTTGAATAAACATTTGACTGAGCAACTTTTACTTGTAGTTGACTAAGTTTTGACCATGAGTATCAATACTTTTACTTAAGTACTAGAATTGAGTACTTTGTCCACCACTGAAAATACTTAAAGTATAAAAGTAAAAGTAATGTAAGGAAAACAAATGCCAAAACTTAGGCTGTGCCACAGGGGCATATAGTGCACTACTCCAACCCCCAAATATTTTTTTTCTAAAAGTCGTAATGACTATAATGTTATATAAAAATGTTGTAATGTTGAAATTTTTTGAGATGTACTGGCTACCTGTTTCAGCTGCATATATGCCCCTTGAAAATTAAAACATTTTAGTCATTTCAAATATATTAGCGGACCATATATGTGCAGTGAGACACGTGACATGCAGGTGCGATGGATCGCTTGCCAATAGGGTATCTTTCTGGATGGTGCAATTTATCTGGAGAGGATGTTTTTTGAATGATGACAAACCGAAATGAAATATGTAGAAATAACGAGGCTGTTTTAAAAATGTAAGGAGTAGAAAGTACCAATAATTGCATGAAAATAAGTAAGTAGAAGTAAAAAGTCATCTGAAAATAATTACTCCAGTAAAGTATAGATAACCAAGAATTCTACTTAAGTATAGTAGTGAAGTATTTGTACTTCGTGACTTGACACTTCTGTTGATAATACTATATTAATGAGGACATTGTGTTTACTTGTGTAATACTGAGTAAAAATAAATCTAAACCTAAACTTAACCTTAGCAACCAAAGGTCAATGCTTCTGCTCTTTTTATTTACAAAACTTTATAATGAAAATGGCTCATTTCTTGTGAGGACAAGCAAAATGTCCCTACTTTTACAGATCTGACATGCATTCCTATCATTAAGAGGACCCACCAGGGAGAAATACAAGAACACACACACACACACACACACACTTCTCTGCCTTTGTCCCCCAGCCGGTTCGGTGTTGTGTGAAAAGATAGCGGTCTGCCTTGGGAGCAGAGGCAGATGAAGGTGGTTGCTACGAGAAATGGGAGAGTGTGAAGTTTGTATGGTCCTGATTTCACATTGTTCCAGAGTGTGAACGCACCAGCCGGTAGTGGCTCACCATTGGAGCAGATCACCGTGGCAACCGGAGGTCTCTGTGGATTTTGTGCATGTATATGTGCATGCACTGGGTGGTTTGTTTTTTGCTCCTATGACTAATAAGAGAAGGTGTTGGCCCTGGGATATCTAATGTATATATGAGATGTGTTGCTTTATAAAGCACTGCTGTCAGTTTGGCTTAAAAATTGCGATGGCTTCACTCTGTCTTCTTTGCTGTTGCTTCTTTTGTGATTCATTCCTTCGCACACTCATGCTTACGTAGTGTTAGACATCAATATTATGACACATTGGTGACATGACCATAATGCTATATCTGACAACATCCCAGCTCATGACAAATATTTCTTAAGATGAGTCATGCAGTTGTGTGCTGCATGTTTAATGTGAAAGATGTGGCTTTTGGAAGATGCTTGCTAGCTCTCTGTCATTTGTCTAATGATCTAATACACACAAACAGTGTTGTGGTGGGATACCATGTGCTGAATGAAGGTAGGACACATTGTTTTTCCTTTACAGTGGATTGGTCTGCCTTATAAAGTGAATTATTACACTTTTATAGCTTTTTTTATATACATTTTTGCCAATTTTCTCCCTTTCCCTATGTCGTATTCACCAATTTACCCAACCCATTAGTGACTCTCCCTATCACTTTGCACTGTCCCTGACTTTAGGAGGGTGAAGACATGCACACACCTTCTCTGTTGCCTGTAATACAGCCACCCCCTCTTTTTGAACTACCACTGATAAACCGTCACTGCGGAACCAACGTGCTCAGAGGAAAGCGCAGGGTTCCCAGCTTCAAATGGACCAATCAGTAGATGTCTGAGCCAGCGGACATTGTAATGTGAGAGCGATAGTGAAAGAGAGCGCCATCTACCCACACAGAGAGAGCACTGCCAATTTTTGCTCTCTTGGGCCTCGGCTGTTGATGGCAAACAGCATGACCAGGATTTGAACTCGCGATCCTCTGGTCATAGTGTCAGCCTGCTGAGCTACTCGGGGCCCACTTAAATAGCTTCCTAAACATTTTGTTTCATGGGGGGAATGAATTAACTTTACGCAGTTACATATGACATTATATTCACATATATTATATTCGGCCATATACAGATTAAAGGCCTGTTAAGTCTGTTTCAGCAGCATGCACAGCGCTCAGTTTTGCTCTCCTCTGGACACCATGAGTGGATGAATAAAGCTAAAATGGGGCAGACAGCATGACAGCGGGTTAAATGTGATTTTGCCAATTCACATCTTATCTCCAGTCAGTCTGGCTCTTTTTAATGTGCAGTGCTTCAGCCAATCAGGGATGATGTCATTCGGAGTGCATGTCATGGAAGATTACTATCATACATCTCTTCTCTCTGCAACTTTGTCTATATGAAATCATGAGACTTTGGACTTTGGCGTTTGCACATTTAACAGTCATTGTGTTATGGTTGCATTGTTTTGTGGGTGATCTTTGGTTCTTTACCTCTCTTGTTGCAGAGTTTTCCTTGAGCTGAGTGGAGCCTGTCCTGGGGGAGGTGATGCTGTGTGTGTAGATCCTCGCTTGTTCCAGCCATGAGCCACCAGGAGGTGACGCTGGGCCAGGAGGTGAGTGAAGTGGCTGAGGCTGACCTGGAGCGACGGGGACCTGAGGGCCAGCAGCCTCCGTCCCACCGCAGACGCCATGACAACTCGGGCCGCTCTCGCAATCACCACAACGGGCATGGGGAAAATGCTCAGCGTTACCGCAGGTATGAGGGTTCGGAGGGATCTGGCCGTCCACGCACTTCCCGCAGGACGCCTGAAGAGGGTGATGGAGAACAGCAACATGCGCAGCAGCCCATCCCACGTCCGGCGGTGACCCGGTACCGTCGTCAGGGTGATACAGAGGCACGACTGCGAGCACAGCAGCAGAGGCAGAGGCAGCGAGAGAGACAGCAGAGGGAGGCAGAGAGAGCTGAGCAACAGAGGCTGGAGCACCAGCAGAGTGGAGACCCTGAGGAGGATGAGGAAGGTGGTAGTGCCCTTGCGCGCTCTGCCAGCACTGAAAGTGGCTTTCACAACCACACGGACCGGGCTGAGGGAGATGCTGTCATGGCCTTGGAGGCAGAACCTGAGGATGAAGGCACATACGGGGTCCCACTGCGACCTGAGGCTGAGGAGTACACAGAGAGTGCTGAATCAGAGCAGCAGCCTGGGGGACCAGTCCATGGGCAGCCCCAGTACCCTCCTCAGCCACCACCACTGCCCCGTGAGCCTCTCCCTAACACAGAGCGGCCCCTAAGGCATGACGCTGAAGCCCTTAACCCTAACTATTCCAACTATGTTTACACGCAGCCTCTGTACCATGAGTCAGTCCATGAAGGCCCAGCCCAAGCGGAAGATGAGCCCTATTCTGAACCCTATGCCGAGTATGCTGTCCAAGAACATGTGTATGAGGAGATCCCAGATGCCACTGGGACGCAGGCTGAGGGCCAGACACCGCAGCAGCGGCAGCGAGCTGGTTTCCGGCTCTTTGAGCGTGATTCGTACCGGCAACAGGAGGCTGTGGGCTCAAGACTTCACCACTACGACGAACGCTCAGACGGTGAGTCAGACAGCCCAGAGAAGGAGGCCGAGTTTGCACCATACCCGCGGGCCGACAGCTGTGAACAGGACGAAGACATTGACCAAATTGTGGCTGAGGTGAAGGAGAGCCTGAGCTCACAGAGTCTGGAGCGTGCAGCTGCAGGCACAGGCAGAGAAGAAGAAGAAGAAGAGGACGAGTGGCCTGAATCTGAGCACCATAAGCAAACTGAGACAGAGGAGGGCAAGCTCCAGGAGCCCCCTGATGAGAAGGGTACAGGAGAGGAGGGTAGAACCCCTGTAAGCAGCCCATCTGAAGATTCAGCTCCAGTCAAGAACAGTCGGCAGAAGAGGGATGCCATTTCTCTGGCCATAAAGGACATCAAGGAGGCTATAGAGGAAGTGAAGACCCGGACAGTGCGTTCACCATACACGCCTGACGAGCCCAAAGAGCCCATCTGGGTAATGAGGCAGGACCTGAGCCCCACTGTGGAGTCAGACCTACAGCCGTCACTAGGGGGAGATGTGAGTATGGACAATAAACAGCATAATCATGATAACAGGGTCATTTTCTTTGTTTTCTTCCATTTATTGCATAATATTTTAATGCATTTAATACATTTTTACTTTATGAAAGTGCCCACCACACCTAAATCAAGTTATTAAGAACCCTGAATACCATTTTTTCAGTACAGATATAGTGGATAGTGTAAGAATTAATGCTGGGTTGATATATTTATTTATTAACTGCAGTTGTGAACGAGGTGTTGAACATTATTTTCTTGAAATAATGCCTACTAAATAGCTCTGTTTCTGTTATTTTGTGTTTTTAATTCTATTTTTAGGACTTCTCATGGTATCCAGGAACTGACCATTACCACCGTGTCATTTGCAAGATGCTTTAGATTGTTTTGATAGAAAAAAAGTGGCTAAATACTACTTTAGTAAAAGACCTATGTAACATCTGGGTAGCAAACAGTGCTAGTAGAAAATGTTTTAATTCAAACTTTAAGTAAAGGTATATTCAATGGCTGAATCATTTTTGGGGACAATAAATGATTGGACAGCTGGCTGCTCAGTTGTTTTGTTGTATTATGCGTAAGGCAAATAAAAGACTCAGAGTTGATTTTCATTTGTTTTGGATTTAGAGATGATGTGACATTTACATCTGTCAACAAAAAGACAACAAACAAGAAGTGTCCATGTCAGTAAAGCTGAAAAATCTAAATAAATAAAGCAAAGAATCAATCAGAGGCATTGCCTGAATATTGTGCATCAAGATCAACTGTTTGTTATTTTGGTAAGACACAGTGCATAGTTGAGCAAATGTCACTATAGATATGTCACAGACTAAAACAAAGAATAGACCAATATGGTCTCAGAGGGGTTCACCATAACCTTACCATAAGTCAGTGGTGGGCTGTCAGGGCCTGCAAGGCCTTCTCTGCTGACCTAAGAAATTTCTGAATCACAAACTGATGTTAGTTATATTTTGTCCATGAATTCTTATTAAATAATTCCAAATGATCTGTTTGCTTCCTTTTATAGCTTTTCCGATGGTTGTGCTGTTTCCAGACATGTATTTTCATATTAAAGCATTTAACCAATCACATTTCAGCCATCATTTGTTGCCAGACAGGCAGGGTCAAAGTCAAAGAAGACTGCCGAGGCCTTCACAATCCATTCTGCAGGCTCTCTTAACACAAAATGAATGTCGATGAAACTGTTGCTTCAACCAATCAGATTTTGAGTTGGTATCACCAGGGCCCTCTAGCAGACTTATGGCACGTCACAGTATTCAGACTCGTTGATTGGATAGTCTAGATTGGTTAGCATTAGCTTCGATGGATAGAAAAGGACTTCTTAAGTGAACTGAAGTGCACGGATAGTCTGTATGTTGGATTTTGTTTACAAACAATCTGATTTTTTGGTGAGTAAAATGTTGCTATTATCCTAAATAATATTGCAAGTTTATGAGGTTATTATTGATGTTTTTACGTGTGTTGTGGTGGTAGCTGCAGTAGAAGGACACTTGTTCACCCCTGCTTTGTTTATTCAATAGAGACATTTATTAAGGCTACAGGAGTTATCTGTCTGGGATGCAATGGCTCTTTATACTGTATTTCTGCATATTAAATGGTTTTTACACCACAAGTTAGTTTTGACAAGTTGATGCTAGCTTCACATTCATGATAGCTTTAGCCAGCTAACGTTCAAGGCTAATGTTCAAAAGCAGATTGTTGACTTGAAAGGATTATCAGTCCTGTCTTCGTCCACTGCCTGAGCAGAATGTAAAATAGTTTTTAACTGCTGCAGATTTAGCTGGTTGAAGGCCTTCTACCATTAGCTACACTTCTCAAATAATATTATTCACAATTTCTCCCTAAAATTTGGAATCAACCTAATCATACAAATAATTAACACCAGAGACTGGATGTTTGATTCCTAGGCTTTGAAACTTCTCACTCATTGATTCGGCAAAATTTACTAGAACTTGTATTGATGTTACTGCTCTTGTGACTATGTTTGAAGCGTTAATGAATCATCAGGAATGGGAAAGGAATGTTAAATGTAAGAACATTCACAGCTTGAATATTCACACAGAAAGAACGGTTACAACACTATCCACCTACCTCATGTCTCATTCATATGTAAGAAAACACCTAACATTATCATCAGTGTTGGGAATAACGGCGTTAAAAGTAACGGCGTTACGTAACGACGTCATTTTGTCAGTAATGGGATAAAATAATTAATTACTTTTCCTGTCGTTACAACGGCGTTGACGTTACTGGTCATTATAAGCGGTCCGTTACTTTATATTGATATACTAACAGTAATCCGAGCGGACCTCTGCTCAGGCTAGTGAGGAGTAACAGGTGTTACACCAAGAACTGTGACCTGTCGAGATCTGTGACTTCTTCTATCAAGTCACAGATCTCGATAGGTCACAGTTCTCGGTGTAACACCTGTTTAACTCAAGTC
>BRDA01003319.1:3377-28377 GCA_036984385.1 Crenuchus spilurus
TTATTTTGTTCTCAACGCATTCCACTATGTAATAAATAAAGATTTTCAACTGGAATATTTTATTCACTGAGATCTAGGATGTTATTTTAGTGTTCACTTTATTTGAGCAGTGTATAATATTGTCTTTGTTTTATATACAAATATAAAAGAATAATCAATTAAACTCATGTTATTAAACCTAATGATGTCAAACCAGCTTAGTAACATACAGACTTTCATTACTAGCTAACTACAAGACTTATTTTGGGAGAAGAAAAATGAAAAAATGTTCAAATGTTTTGGCCAAATGTTCATGTGCATCTTTACTGTATTATGTAGAACTTTTGAAAAACTGCTTTAAGCTGTATTAGGTCTGTATCTCAAATAGCCCAGCGTATGTGGTATAAGTATGATGTACGACACACTTAAAACTGATAAAAGAAAAAAAAAAAAAGAGTGCAGAGGTGAAAACAGTCTTGAAGTTTTATTTGTACGTTTTTCCATTTTCATAGACATCACATAAACAAGTCTGTTTTACAGTTTCTACACTGCCAACAGGTCTTTAGACCTGCAGCTCTGGCTACAAGACATTAAAGATCTCCAGGCTGATTCACTACATTTGAGGCAAAGGCAGAACTGTGCCGGCTTGGTTTGAGCATCTGCATTAACTGCAGAACCACCAGCGTTTATTCTACACCCGGCTGAGTATCAGATTAAAGGTCACAAACGTATCCATTTAAAAAGCTGAACCAGAATCAACTTTCAAGTAAACATAAGCAGATCACAAAGCTGGACAAGATGCGAATGGTACATGTTGTTCTAACAGTACACAACAATTCAGGAATAGACACAAGTGGCCTTTAAGAGTCACGAAAAAGACCTTAAAAAGACTTCTGGTCCAGAAGAACAGAGCAGATCTTATCAAAACTTTTTTAAACAGAAGAGAAACATCAGTAACCTTCAACGACATCTGAGAAGGACATTAACAAGACCTGAAGAGTTGAAAGATGGGACTTTGGGGCTCAATATGAAGACAAAAGTCATGACATCAGGAAAGACCAGTAACTTTAGAGAAAATGCTGAAGTGCTGGACAACTTCTACTTTGACCAATTATTAACAAAAAATGGATCCAGCAGAACCAGACTGACTCTCAGCAGAACAGGGACGAAAGAACTGGATCTTCAGATGTAACCATTTGTCTCATCAAAGACTAGAACTTCCAGACTGTGCTCTTCTCTGTGGTTCTTAATGGAGGTGAAAGCTGGAGAAGAACCATGGGCATATAAACGGATCTTGAACCAAATCACAACCCAGATAACCAAACTGAAGATCTGTTATTTTGGACACATTATGAGAAGAATGAGCGCGGTTGAGATTACATTTGAAGGTAAATGAGAAAGAAAACCAGCAATGAGATCATAAAGAGACATTAAACCACTGGAGTCGGCTCTCCTGCCGGCGGCATATTAACATATTTACACAAAAACACTTATATAACTCTTGTTTTATCCTAGAAACAAAATGAAACATACGCAGAAACCTTAAAGGGTCTACTTTGTAAATACATATATTTTGAATCTAAATATATTTTTAGTTTCTTGTGAGAGGAGCTTAAATAAGCAGAGACACGTCTGTATTTTCCCGCCAAAAGACACGCTCTGTCATTCATATGATAATTCCAGACATTAAATTGGTGGAGTCCAGTGGCCAAAGAATGTGTGGAATGTTGATAAACAAAGACCTCTCACCTGAGTGGTTCACACCTATCTCATGAATAGTCATTGTAGTGTTAGTGGCTGAGTGAAAACGGAGTGTCACCTCACATTAGTTAAGCTTTAGAAATAAAACCACATACAATGTCTAAAAGCTGTAATGAGCAGTGTGTAGCCAACACCTCTGTTTATTCAGTTCTGAGCTCAAAAGTCTTGACTATAAATGTTTAGAGGGTTTTTTCACAACATATCAGCACATTTGAAAACAGGTTTTTGGAAAGTCTAAGTTTAGAGCAGATTTAATCAGAATATAGATTTATGACACTCTTATTGTTTTGAATCTGTTGTTGCTGAGTTTGTGCTGAACAAAAGCCTGTGTAACACTTTGGGGAAAAAATCTTTTAGATGGGTGTAAATTTGTAAAAAAAAAAAAAAAAAAAGTCAGGCCATGTCAGACTACACCAGAAGGTGTGAGTAAAGTAAGTAAACTTGGTGAGATATTCTTCAGCGTAGGTTAGAGAAATATATATCTAGAACCTAAGAGTGTAAGATGTTAAAGAACACACAGCCGGGCTGGGACAGGTCGGGTTGGGTCAAATGGAGAAGTAGGTGTGTGTGTGTGTGTGTGTGTGTGTGTGTGTTGTAGGTGCTATGGAACGATGAAGAAATGTGTTTGTGTTTCACGCTGCCAAAAATCTGTCAGAAGGCAAACCAGGACTTCAGGGAGCAAACACACACACACACACACACACACACACACACACACCTCAAAAGAGCAACAACAAACCTGACCCGCAGTACAAAACTACAGAATATTTTCTCTCAAAATGTCAGGAGTCGTACGTAATTTAAATACCTTACATAACTGCATATACAGTATATTTATATATTAGAGATACACCAAATTGAAATTGTTTGGCTGAAGTTGATAAATGATTATAAAACTAGTAACTAAACTCCCAAAATAAGTCTTGTAGTTAGTCAGGAATGAATATCTGTAGTTTAATAAGCTGGTTTGACATCATTAGGTTTAATAACATGAGTTTAATTGATGATTCTTTTATATTTGTATATAAAACAAAGACAATAATATATGAATATGTATGAAGCTGCATGTGTGTTACATTATTACTAATATTTAATAAAATGATGAAAATGTCTAAAATGAATGATGTAAGTCACATGGATGTGTTGTGTGTTTAATGTGAGTGTCATTGGCTACAGACACTGAAACACTTCACATTTCTTCTGCTAATTGTGAGACGCTCCCTAACACTGCAGCAGGGAGCACAAACACAAAGCTAAGCGGCTGTATTCTGGCTTCATCATAACAAGTGTAGTTTATAAAGGTTGTGATAGTAGTTTGGTGTCTTCTGCCATTTCAGCACCAAACTGGGGACCAGGGGTGGGGTGAAGGGGGGGTTTGGGGGGGTGATGCAGGTCTGAAGCTCAAACATAAAGCAGCCAAAAACTAAACAGGCCGAGTCATCAACAAATTAATGATGATACTAGCTCTTTTACCCCACACACAGCTGTCTGGCTTCCAACATTTTGTTTAGTTAGAAATTCCTATAACAACAATCATAAACTAGAAAGAAAATGATTTAACAAGATAATAATACACACACACATGCACACACACACACACATGTGAGGGAAATTCTACAGCTTTTTAAGTCTCAAATAAAAGTGACTAGAATTTGGATTTGATAGTATATACACTCTGAGTGTGTGTGTGTGTGTGTGTGTGTGTGTGAGAGAGAGAGAGAGAGAGAGAGAGAGAGAGAGAGAGAGAGAGAGAGACTAACCGGAGAGTGAGAAACAAAAACAGGAAATAATCACTGGCAGTGATGAGCTTTTGATGGGCTGGAGTGTGTTCTAGTGTCTCTGTCAAAGAAATGAGGAAGTGAGTTACACAAGAGTATAATGTGTGTGTGTTTGTGTGTGTGTGTGTCCTGACTATGACAGTCTAAGGCCAATTTGTGCAATAAAACACACTTTTTCTGTGTGTTAAGTGTGTGTGACCAGACAAGCTGGTGTGAAAGGTCCAGCCCGGTCCAGCTCAGACAGCTCCAGTACAAAAACACCCCAGCAATTAGCAGCTCACTGATTTAAAAAAACATCGAGCCATCTTGCAGAGAACATTATAAGAACATTCAGACCGTTTTTAAAAGGTTACAGGAACGTTTGCCTGCAATGTTACAGAAATAATGTTTACGTTCTGAAAATGTGTGATGTAATAACGATTTCCATTACGCTTTTCTCACGTTTCTCACAAAACGTTGAAAGTCAGACAAACATGTAACGTGGCGTAACATCAGCAAGATGTTTTTATTGGTACTGAATGTCATGACATCAGTGGGAGACAGTTTGCATCCCAGTTATGCGGCTTGCCATCGACAGCCGAGGCCTGAGAGAGCAAAATTGGCCGTGCTCTCTCTGGGTGGGTAGATGGCACTCTCTTCTCATCACTACTAAGTAATGTCCACTGGCTCAGGTGTCTGTTAGTTGATGTATCAGAGCTAGGGATGCTACACTTTCCTCTGAATGTGTTGGATACCCAACAATGATTCATCAGCAGCAGTTGGAAGACGTGGTGGCTGACTTCACATGAACCCTGTGCCAGTCTTCACCCTCGTGGAGTGAGGGACATTAGAAGTGATTGGGAGAGTCCTAGTGGATGGGTTGATTGGCTATCACTAAGAATTGGGTTAAAGTAAGTAAATCAGTTTTAAATATCAAACATAATTTCAATATGAGGCAAAAACAATAGTTTCTCCAGTTATCAGTGAATAATACATTGGCACACCCCCAATACATGATGCATACTTATTTATGTAAGATTACATGCACTTTATATCCTGTTACATAAATGCTGTGATTTCCAAGTTGTCTCTAATAGCCATCACTATCATGTGGATTGCTGTGTTGAAAATGTCCTCCACCCAAATGAAAGTGGTGCTCATAAAGTGGCTAATGAGTGGATATGTAAGGTACGAGTTCCTAATAAAGTAGATGGTGGTTGTGCAGAATCCTGGTTTGTCCACTTGGCACATTGTGTGAAAAGAGAGACACTACCCAAGCATGCTGTGCCTTTACTTAATAACTCGATTACAGCAGTCAGGTGGCTGAAAGAAATCCCCTCCACACACACAAAGCATGTGAGCGAGTGTTCGTGCAAGCAAGAGAACAAATATGCTTTATGAGCGTTACAATAACAGCACTGATATTGATTTTTTTTCATCATAAATCGAGTACACAATGTGCCATATCTGAATCATAACCAGTCAGAACTGTGTTTGGCTTGAGATTAGATACTGACAGGCCAGCGATGACTGAAGGTGGTCCAAAATAAGTGGTCCAGGAGGCTCTGGTTATGATCGGAAGGGCTGACATTTCCCTCCAACAACAGTACGCGAGTGGATTAAAGTGGCAGCAATTCCCGCAAGCAATCAGTAATCACCCCACTGCCACTACAGTCTGGGTTTTCTACAGGGTGTCCTGTTTGCTCCTTTACCCAAACAATTATGAAAAACTTGAATCCTAATGAAGATCTGGTGTTGAAATTTGGAGTAAATATACCTCTATGAAAAGGACTGATGTAACAACATATGCTGAAAATTCATTCAGTTCTTATCTCGTTTCTTCTAAATGGAGTTCATTACGTTCATACCATGAACACTTCCTCCTGTCCTGTGCACTGATACTTTATGCACAGATTGCTGCACAATTCTCAGGGTAAAATAACCAACATCCCATGCTGTGTCCACGAGGATAACTGAGGACTTTAGCAGGCGACTGATAGAGACGGCTGGATGGGCGCCGGCCTCCACTCCTACAGCCGCGAATATTGTCAGAAATTAACCATATAATTGTGCATATCTGTCTTTTTCAAACAGACTGAGCTTTATTTAGTCCAAATCTTGTCACCAGATCTTCATTAGTATTAAAGTCAATCAGTCGTTTGGATAAAGAAGCAAACGGGACATTTGTTTTCAAGAAAGCTTAGTGCAAGTTCTGTAAGAAAGACTCAATGCTTCATCACTCATTTATGTCATACTTTGTCCAATCATAGCTTGCCATCTATCAATTAATGTCTTGCTTTGCTACTTTCAGGTGCGGACGTCTCATTATCAGGTTATGTTCCAGGGGGGTTGGCTGTGCCCCTGCAATAATCTTCTTATCTGGCAGGATCTGTGTGAGTCCAAAAGGGCCCAGGATGGGGCCAAATATTAATTTCAAGAACAGTCGTCACTCAAATTGTACATCTCTACAAAGAATAAAAATACTGTTTACTTCACTCCTGAGTCTTCATGGCAGAGATTCAATACTCACTCCCACTCTCAGAACTCATGGCCATATTAACTGAACATTCAATGCTGCATCAATATTGAGGCTTAAATCCACTGCAAAATGAAGAGCTCAAGACTGTTTATGTGATAGTCAAATCTGGGCACAATATACCCACTCAGCACTGCTTATACACTCCAACATGCTTGTGTAGCTGATCAGACTGACAGGCACCCCGGTGTACCACCCTGGGAGGAGGATGTTAGTTTGTCTCCCTGGTTGAAAGTGACAGACCTTCAAGGAATAGCAAAAAATCTCATTTTAACCATAAATGTAGTTGATTGGACAAGGCATGTTTGGCATTTGAAGCCATTTTTTTTGCGTTTCAGTCTCAGGAACTTTGCTCATTGTAACACAGACCATGTGATGCTTTAATGAAGCTTTACTCACCACAACATTAACAGCTATCTGAGTTTCTGTGCCCCACTTTTCGCTGCACAACTGTTTACATGACATGACTGTTGTTCCTGATTAAACACACATGATTCAATTCAGCAGGTTTAATTGTAGTGTCAGAGCAGAGAAATCAACAAACTGTGCTGGACACCAACCTTCCAGGACTGGTATTTGACACCTCTGTCCTTGACTCCCTTTACCTCTCACTCTCTTCCCATTCTGACAACTGTTTGCTCCATGTCTGAAGCATCTGGGCAACTTCATCCACTATTCCCAGCCCTCTGATTAGCCTGTTTCATATTTGCAGCACTGGCCTCCCTCCTCTTCCCAGTCATCTCTGCATTCTCTCAAAGTTCGGTGGCAGAGGCCTTGAGAGGATGACTACATGATGACTACATTCAACACAGCAAAAGCTGATAACTTAATTTTGAGATGCTTGTATCTGGACTGAGAGACACTGCGGTTTGTAAATCAATGCCACCGTGGCAGATGGGATGTGTTTATATCTACACAAACTAGAGGAAACAGGTTAGGGATATTGGGTAGCAGTGTCCCATCACATTCACACACACCAAGAGGCACACACACCACAAATCCTGAACCCATTCCCTAGCATTGATATCAAACTGCATATATCTTATAGCAGACAGTTACTTACCTCTGCTTACATCTACAGTAAGCAAGTGGGAATATGTCAGACAACAACTCTGAGGCAGGTCCCATTGCATGCCACACTTGTGGCACACACAATAACCTCTACAGCATGTAATTTTGACCAGCATTACCTTAACGACTCATAACAGCCACTTTCTGGTCCGCAAAGGCATGCATACCAAATTATTCAAAAGTAGAAATAAAAGTATGTGTGCCCACAACACAAACCCAGAGGGCATCTGCAAATGACAGACCAGAAAGGCTAATGCTAAGTGGACACTTTCAAGATCTTAGAATTCTTATATGCTCGAACTACATGATGTACTATTTTTATTGACACAGGGGTGTGCAGACTATATAAGGGATCACAAACAAGGCTCAAGCACTACATGATCTTTCAACTGAGGAGATCCCAGACAATGAGCTCCTGATCAGCCTGGAGTGTGAGCGATACTTTGTCGAGTGTAAGAGTGTAAGACTCGGCCTAGTGAAAGTGATGCCAGGTCGAGAGAAAGCAATCTGAGATCGAGACCAAGTGAGACCAAGATGAGTGATAGCAAGACCTTGAGTGGGTCCCCGCCAAATGAAACCGAGACTCACTTGTTGTTCATACCAGTTTTATACTCAAACATTTGACATAATTTGCCATTGCAAGAATGTTTGAAAATATTATAATTGCTGGAAATTTGGGTCACTGATACAATGACAAAGTGTCAAGAGAAGCACACACAGCAATTTGTTGACAAGTTCTAGCCCAAAGATCTGTTTGCAAGGGCTAAAACTGTAGGCACCCAGCATAAATTACAAGTCTGTGACAAACCAGCAAAGGTAATTCTTATTAGCTGTAGGTGTTGTTACCCAGAGGCAATTGCACAGGTTCTGGAAATCTGCTGAGTCATGCTGAGTCCAGTGCAGAAGACCAGGACAAGCCTGTCGTCTTTCAGAACTGAGACAGTTATGAATGATGGGGAAGGACCTAAACAAGGGCCCCCCTGTTTAAATTAAATTATACAATAAAAAATGCCAGAATCAAATGGAGGAGAAAGGGGGCAGTACCTTGCTGGCTCCAGGAATGATTAATAATGTCTGACAAGAGTGTTGGGAAGCGGCTGCATGCTCCTCTGTTGCACGGAGACTTTTTTTCATGACATAAGACATATTTGAGCTCAAGGTTTCGGGGCAAAAGAAACTTGATACTGTAAACTGACCTTCCAACACATTCACTCGTGTTTTGCCAGCAGCCAGGAAGAAAACTCGCTCAGACTTGTTCAGCTTCCACAACAGACCGTGAAGTAGATCAAACTGGGCAAGACGTCAAAAACGGGCAACAATCATCTCTGTAATGTTGATCTTCTTAGGCAAGTCAGATGTTATGTTTCTCTCTCTGAACAGTCAGGTAATGTGACATCCTTGAGGCACTAACCCTGGCAAGAGATAATCTGTGCAACACATTGAACATGCCAGTGCCAGTTCTTTGTAAATCAAATACTGAGCTGTACAACCATCCAGAGTGTCCCAAAGTTCTCAAAAGCCCCAACTGCTCAGTAAGCAACTGAGGGTTTATGATGCTTAAATCCCCAAACACTCTCCTGGTCTATTCTTATGCTAATCTTGTTAACTCTCTGGTGTCTTTTACCAAGCTGGTAGGAGATGATTTAAGGGATGCTGTTGCTTTAACAGATGCCTGAAAGGGGTGGAGGTCGTCATATATCATGGTGCTCATTAATCAATTAGTACTTCCCAGCCACCTGTACAGAAGCATTGCTTACCAAAACATTCCACAGCTTACTAATTTGCTAGACAAAGGCCCTCACAGACCATTTCTGCTAAAAACAGCCTTAATATTTGCCTAGAGCTTTTCAGTCTTTGTAAGGTTTGGGCTTTTAGGTGTATCTCTCAAGACAAAGAAGAAGACGAAGAAGGAGCACTTCGGAATTCTTCTCTGCATTTTACTCATCCATGCAGTGAATGCTCACATACACACACTAGTGAGCACACATCAGAGGGCTGGAGCAGTAGGCAGCCACATGTTGCAGCACCTGGGGAGCATTTGGTGTTTAGGTGCCGTGCTCAAGTACGCTTCAGCCATGTGTTGTTGCTGCTGGTTTATGGGATTGAACTGGCAACCTTTCGGTCTCAAACCTGCTTCTTTAGCCTTTAGGCCACACACATCTTTTCAAAAACTCTGCCCACAAGGTTGTTTTTGCTGTAATATATATAGAAAGACAGAAAAAAAACGACCCTCTTTTAGCATATTCAAATTTTCATCCCAAATGAAGAACACCTGGACGAACAACATGCCGGATTATCATCCTGCATATTCCAGCTAGTTTGAAAGCAAAGCAGGGTGATGCTGACTGGGATGGAAACAGCAAGGCCATGGCCCAGAGAGGGTGAGAGAAACAGATGAGTTTTGAGACAAGCCAAGTATCAGATGGGCCTATTGTGTTGAGAAAGAGAGTCTTCTAATGTCGACGATGATGAGGAGTCCAGGAGGCCCAGCAATATCTTGAGGAGAGGTGTTGGTGTTTGTGACCAAGATCAGAGTGGAGGCTGCAGTCGTGCAGAAGGAAAGTGCTGCTCTCACTGCATTTCACCAAACTTAGCTGCTGACACGCAAGTCTGAAAAAAGGTGAGTGGAGCGGCACAGTGGAGCAGAGCCAATCTGGAGCTGTGGTTCAGAAAAAGAGGAAGAAAAGACAGCTGAGAGAAAAAGAGAGACGGATTCTTGCACAGGGAGAGAAGAATTCTCTTTAAATTTTTCATGATCCATTGCGCTCAGGGAAATATATATAAATATACCCTCCTATATATAAAGGGAGAGACACGGCGAGAGTTGCACGCTCACTCTTTTAACCGAGCAGCAGAGCAATTTCAGGTTATGTTAATTTCCCTCCTGACAAAGCCCTCGTGGCCAGACAAGCTCCTTTCACCAATTCCCCTCCTCCTCTCCCCAAACAATTGCCCGCTTGCCACAAAAAACGTCCACACTTCACACTTTGTGTCATTTGGAATCAATTCTAGGCAGATAGCGGCGCTAAAATTAGAAGCTAATCCCCAGACCCATAGTGAGTGGACATGGAGAAAGCAGATTTGTCAAGCCCCACATTAGAAGGATTCTTTTATAAGCAACGGGATGTGTTAAGGCAGCTTAGCTGTGCAGAATGGCTCAATCAGGATTGTGAAGAATGGGGAGTGGGTGCTGAAACAGAAACCCAACTGTAGGATGTCAGAAGTTCAGAGGTGCAGGGAATTGAGGGCTGTGGGAGTTCAAGAAATGATATACAGTGTAGTCGTCAAAGCGCTGTCTTGGTCCCACCTGCAAAAGAGACCAAGGTGCCCTGGATTTACGAGCCAGGCTTGTGTCCAAAGTTTCAAAACTGCCCACATGGTTGCTGACTGCACGCGCCAGGCCTGTGCTTCCAGCCACAGCTGTGCTTATGTTGCAATGCAACGCAACCCTCTTGCAATTTCAGAGCTCTAATTTTAGGGATCATTGGAGTTCTTCCACCTTGCAAAGCAGCTTAAGTGGCCTCTAGAAAAACTTTGGCAATCAGCGAAAGTCCTCTTATAAATCTCTGACCTGCAAGTCAAGCCCTAAATACCAAGCTAGCAAACTCTGGCCAAAAGCTTTCTATTATATGTTCTTCATATTTGTGGTTGATGTGATCAGTAAAACTTCAGCATCAAACACAGAATTCACATTCATGCCTCGTTTCAGGGCTTCAACAAGCAATGAGAGAAAGTTTTAGTCCGTAATTCCTTTTCGCATCATTGTGAAATGTCTCAAGACGTCAGCAAGAGAAGAAAAAGGGAAAAAATATTCTGACCATTGGCATTCCTTTGCTTCTGCTCCCTCTCTTTCATCCAGCTAAACTTATCTCTCCTGTGAGAAACCAAAATTGCACAGTACTCAAGAGGTCAAGAGATCAAACCAAACAAAGCCAGACAAACATTTTGAGCAAAGACATCTAATAAAAAACCAAACATGGCTTATGAACTATGATGTAGATACAACCGAGTCATATACAAGAGATAAGTGTAAAAAAAACAAGATGTGAAAACAATGGTGCATTGGAAGCTATGGTTAGAGCATAGTTACAATATTTTACAAAAAAAAATCTATTTTGGCGTCTTCAAGCATTGACTGTATCAGAATTGGGTGTGGTGAAGCATCACAGAGAGGTTTGCCCTCACTGGAAATGCCAATACAGGTGGCCTGAGGCTATAGCCCTACACACAGGGTCTTAACCCTTTGGAGGGGCTGGCAGCATATTAACAAAATTCCACAAAAACAGATTTTATTCAAGAAATAAAGCAAAACATACCCCGGAAACCTTAAAGAGTTAACCTTAAAAATATATATATTTATACTCTTACTGTTTTGACACTGTTGTTGCTGAGTTTGTGCAGAACAAAAGCCTGTGCAACACTTTGGAATTTTTTAAGATTGTCTGAAATGCCCTCAGACTCCAGAGGGTTAAAATGCCCCCAAAATAACCGTGTCTATTCTTTATTACTGACAATTTGCTTCATCAGATACTTCAGAAACTTGCCACATTTTAGTGAAGATTCCAAAGGTGTGCTTACTATTTTCAAATTCAGCCAATTAGAATACAGAATTTTTCATTGGAGAGTTATAGAGTTATTGGTAAAAGACACCCAGTACAAACTGTATGCCATCAATTTCAAGTGACCTTTAAGGCACTAGCAACAATGCATAGTCCCAGAATTTACTATCTTTCCCACTTCTCTAGGACTAAAGGTAGTTTGGCAAGACTTGGAGCAAAGGTCAGTTCACTGGCCTTTTCAGGGCAAAGGGGTGATGAGCAACATTAATCACACCTAAGCTGTGCTCTGCAAGTAAATCATCCTGGCAACGTGCAGCAAGGCCTTCAGTAATGTTATCATGTCAAACTTGGGAACTAATGAAGACCTACCACTGGTAGTTTACAATACAGGGTTTGTGTGTGTGTGTGTGTGTGTGTGTGTGTCTGTGTTTCTGTGGGCAAAACAAAAGCTGGAAGCATACCACTTGCAAATGGAAAGAAAACATGGCAAGTTGGCATCATTCATATAAGCGCTCGTTCAAGAGTTACGTCAAGAAGGGTGATTTTTTTAACGACTGTGGCCTGGATCAGATCAGCAGCTTCAGACGCTGGCAATCACAATCATAAAGTTGGTACTTTACACGTCTTTAAGAGGGCCATTAAAGTTACATTAAAAGCACACATTCAACATAATGGGCCCAAACAAGGAAGGAAAAGTAACAAGCTGGAAGTTATAGACACTGATGAGGTATGTTTGCTGTACTCCCAAATTCCGAATCAACTAGCAAGAAGAGAAACTCCGGACGAGGGATTTTGGAACAGAGGCTGTTTGTACATGAGCTCGACAAGAGCAGTTACAACACTGAAGTTTGGTTTGAAAACAGAAGGTAGCCCGCTGTGTAGGATGAAGACATGTTCTGGGCATTGAGGTCTCGTTTACCACCCGCCCACCCAATCGTTCATCTGCAAAACCGCAGAGCAGAAAAGCTTCGTTTGTCTGGGCACGACAGCAGAGATGTACCAGAATTCATTACGTGTTATGCGGTAATTAAAGAGGGTTGAAGATGGAGTACTATTGCCAAAAGTTGATGGTTGAGTTGGGGTTAGGACAATGGGCGCAGAGTGCAGCCACAGAGGCTGTTTGTGTGCTTCGATTGGGACGGATGGGCGGCAGGGAGATGACGTGGGCTTGGCAAGTGGGCCGGGGATAGTGGCTATCTGTTGGCAGAGCTTGCGGAAAGTGGGCACGCAAGCCACGGAGAATGATGCGGAGGAATCGGCTCGCACGAGCCGTGGTCAAAGGAGCCGTCAATTGGAGAGTCCTGCAGACTCAGTAAACCCAGAGCACAACAGGCTCCTTTCACGGCCACTTTCGTAACTCTTCTGCTTGGAGTGTTTTATTGTTTCTTTGCTGAGAGCAATTACCCGCAAGTGTTGCATCTCTAATGACATACTACAAGGAGTTAAAAAAAGAAATTAAACACATCTCACGGCCACATTTCAATGTTTTCCCAATGGGTCCTTTCATGTGATGGCTTTGCACATAGAGCTATTGTAAAAGCTCTTTAACAGACAATTTGTTAACATCGATCTCTGAGACTTTGCGCTAGTTGCCATGGTTTCCCATTCGAACATATAAGTCTCTCTGTCAAGACGTGAAGTTAATGGGAATTTAAAAATGAATTATGTCAGAGACTTTGATGAAAGCACTCTTGAAAGGTGTGTGTACGGAATGCAATAAGGGAAGACAAAATAAATGAACGGAGGGAGAAAGAACGCCTCTGTGACACATTCTCTCGAGGGAGGCTTTGGCTCCTGGGAGTTGCCAGATTAAAGCCGCTGATTACAAACAACAGCTTTACAGAAGAATCTGTAAAGTAAGAAGTGATGGGATGTGTTTTTAATAACACAAAGAAACTCCTTAAGAGGAACTTTGCCTTGAGCTCTTAACACCATGAGTCTGTTTGCTTTCATTGCTGGCGAGCAATTTTTTCTCTAATTTACACTCTGAAATAAAGATGGTTCTTCGAGGGTTCTTTAGTAAAGAAAATGGTTCTACATAAAATTATGAACACTCAAATAACTCAAAGGGTTCTTTCCATGGTGAAAGGGCTCTTCGGAATGATGAGCATTGTGTTGTAGATGGTTGAGCCTGTTTGAAAATGCCTTAAAAAGGATTCCGCTGTTGTTCCGATCTCAAACTTGTAATAACAGAGGAACCTTCTTTGGTGGTATATAGAGCCATTTTCAGAAGGCTGTATAGAACCATTGACAACACTTTCCTCATCAGTCTGAAAAATTCTTTCACCATGCAAAGAACCCTACGTGTTCTATATAGAACCATTTTTTTACTAAAATTCCATTGAAGAACCATCTCTTTTAAGAGTCTACTGTTCCAAAGTTTCCTAGTATAAGGACCACAAAGTAAAGGGCTGTCCATGTAACTGGTATATGGCAAGGTCTACTAGCGGTCAACAGATTTATCAATGGCTGATACTTCTACAGGATGGCCGATCATCAATGTATATTGCCAATATTGTCTTTTTTATCTAATATATGTCTTTATGTGCCTGAAGAGCATCCACATTGATAAAGCTGCCTGCAGATATGTAAGTCAATGTGACGTTTTTGGTTTACTAGCCTAGCACAGACAAATTTTTTTGAAAAATGTATTCAACAAAACTGATGCAATAATTGGCTAGATTAATTGCCCAAGCAATTAATCTGTCAATCATTAATGTCTAAAGGAAATCATCACGAAGGATGGTGACACTAGAAGAGCTGTTTTATTTTAAGGAAAATTAAAAAATAAAGAAATTGTCGTTTCTGAAATATGATTAATTGTTGAAACCTTGATTATGTTATGTTTTTGTGTTTTCTGTAGAGTAATAAAGGGCTGATATTGTAGTTATTGAGCTAGCTTGTAAACATTAGCAATATCACCGTGGTGTGGACGGAGTGATGCTGCCTCAACATTGTGATGCATGGAATGATGGCATCATCTATTGGCTCAAAGCCTGAGTGAGTGTAACAAAAAGAAAATGATACCACCGTACACCTTCATTGACATGCATTTAACATCTTAAGACATCCCTGAGTGCCACAACATCTGAATCTGAATCTGAACTCTTGTGCTCTTTCCTGGACCGTCTTCTTGTCTCCTCTGTTCTGATGCTCTAATTAACCAGGTTATTAATGGAAGGCTATGATAGGAACCCACATGTGTATCGGCAGTAAAGACAGTTTGCGCCTTGGAGAGAAGTAACTATACTATAATGAAGGACTGACAGTTTAATGGAAACTTCAACATATCTGCTAATGCTTGTAACGCAGGGGAAATAAAGTACAGTCTGAACTGCACCTAGAGAGCTCCTCCAACTTTCCTCGCCTCTGGCGTCGAAACATGTCGCAAGTTTCCATCAGCGTTTCCTCGTGGGATCTTTCATATGATTTGTGTCTTATGTGTGTCCTATATCGGTGTCCCAGTAACTGTTCACACAGGCCTAGAAATGCAAAGTTTCAACACACAGGCTTCTTGGTCAAGGTCAAAACAAGACATCCAGCTCCACAGTCTAAAGCCCAATTTCGGATTGGGTTTACATGGGAATCCTGGGGTAATTTCGTCTTTTACAGGAGCTTTTCTGTTTTTCCTTTCCTCCTCTGAGAAAATTATGGGCTGATGTGTTTTTAGCACAGCTTGTCTTATCATTTTTGTACCGTCTCAATGCAAATCGAGTTATTCTAAAGACATCCAGATGCAGGAGGTTCGACACAGAGGAGTCTGTAAAATGTTAAAAATAGACACTGATAAACTAATCCAATCCCAATAGAGCTTAAGAATGAATACCCAAAGCATCCTTTGAAGCCCCCAGCTTGCCACCTTCATTTAGGGAGTGTCCTATTCAAGTAATTAATGGTGTTTATTGTGGTTGTGTATAGACTAATATATGCTAGATTAATCTTTTTTATTGGGATTGTTTATGGACTAATATCTCCTATTATAGTGTATCCATGATCTTTTTAGGTCAACAACTTGTAGGAGAATCTACACTGATCTAAAAAGTGGTGACACTGTCCTACCATACCACAGAAGTACTTTTATGAGTACTACCACAGAAGATTATCTGGAGCAGCAGTGTTGTCAGGGCAAATTCAGAGTGACCCCAAACTTTTGAGTGGTAGTATACAGTAGCAGGGCACAGAGCAGGGCTGAAAGCAGTAGAGCAGCTCTTAGCCTGAAGCAGTGTGAGACCCCCAACAGAGACTCCACTGTGCAGCGTTCGCGTGTCTCACTGAAGGCGTCTGGTTAAATATGAAGAGGGGGATCTGTTCCGAACACAAAAGCTTCGCTTCTGGATGACAGTCAGCACATTTCACACTCACGAGGGCCCAAACAACACGCTCGGGGCCACTGCCGAGCTTGGTCCGAGGAAAATGCGGCTCCTCCAGAGGAAATGAGGCCATTTTTAACTCGTCCAGTCAACCCCGCCCCCCAGCCCCCCGCTGTAATGGCCCTGGTCAATGGAGTGTGCGGGGTCTCTGCTCAAGCGCAGGCGTTCCGGAGGTGCGGATCCATAAATTATGAAACGTTGTGGGACTAGGCCTAATCACCTCTGTGCTGTCACCTAGCAGAGGGGAGAGCTAGTTTAATTTACGCTGGCACATCCGTCACTGCTTGGGCTAATTTCACTCAGGCTAGCTCATGGAGAGAGGGGGCGCCGGGGGGTACGCTTCAGTGAGATGCGTTTGTTGTTGTTTTGTTTCACTTAACGACTGCTTTCTCTACATTTGTCTACACTGAGCTGCATTTACATGACATGTCCAAAAGTTTGTGGACACCCCATGGATGCCATACATGTATAAATGTACACACAGAGCCTGTCTAGTTCCTGCTGGCACCATAGAACCTGTTGGCGTTAGTGAATTGATGCTTTGATGTTGTACACTAGGTGTGTAATAACTGTGGAAAATGGTTGCAAAGGACTGAAATAAACCTGTAATGAAAGAATGAATTTATTAACCTGAGATAAACGTGGAATTAATGAATAAATGAATGAATGAATGAATGAATGAACCTGGAATTAATGAACAAGTGAATGAATGAGTGAATGAATGAATGAAAGAATGAACCTGTAATAAACTTGGAATTATTGAACAAATGAATGAGTGAATGAATGAATGAACCTGGAATAAACATGGAATTAATGAATGAGTGAATGAATGAATGAATGAACTTGGAATAAACATGGAATTAATGAACAAGTGAATGAATGAGTGAATGAATGAACCTGGAATAAACCTGAAATTAATGAATGAATTAACTAATTAACCTGGGAAAAACATGGAATTACTGAATGAATGAATTCATTAATGAGACTGGAATAAACCTGTAATGAATGAATGAATAAACCTGGAATAAAAATGGAATTAATGAGTTAATTAATTAATTAAACTTGAATAAATCTGGAATAAAGCTATAATGAATGAATGAATGAATGAATGAACCTTGGATAAACCGTTAATTACTGAATGACTGAATGAATGAAATGAAATGAACCGTGGACCACAGACCTGCTCCTCAGTAAACACCTCTCACAGAAGCCTAAACTTTGTTCTCCAAAACTACATTTAAAACAGCTCTTCATAAAACTAAACCCGTCTGACCTTTCAGCCAGTCAGTCTTGGTTCCTCTGCTGTGGCTCGGTTCGGCAGCAGCGGACCAGACGGGAGCACTGCTGACCACTCTGCAGGTTGGTAGAGCCCATGGTCGTGCACAGAACACAGGAAGAGCACTCAGGCAGCCCTGGAGAGGGCTTGTAAGGGCACTTCCAGCAAATTAGCAGCAAATTGAGAGGAAAAATAAAGAGTGGAGTGGGGGGGGGGAGTACGGCTGCTGGAACGGCGAGGTAGGGAAGGTTAGTGTAGCAGTGCAGCAGGCCTCTGAGATGAATACTAAAAGATGGACAGTGTGGCCCTGAGTGCAGACGGAGCGGTAGAGAGAGTAATAAAGTAGAGAGTGGTAATGGGAATAGAGCGAGAGTGCTGCTGGTGGTGGTGGGGGGTGTGAAGCAGATTTTCAATGACAATGTGCTTAAGATCACAGTTTCAAAGGAGGAACATATCATCTGTCAGAGGTAATGGTACTGTCCTGCAGGGAAAAGCAACAGCGCAATGGAGGCCATTCATTAAAGGTGTGTGTGTGTGGGGGGGTACTGTACTTACAGCTCCAACCTTCACACACACACACACACACACACTCATACACTTCCCCCCTGAGATAACAGCAGCCCAGGGGAAAATAAATACATTTAACCCCGATCGTTATTGAGGAATATAAATATAGGCCGGATTTCCGAGGTGGCAGAGCCTGTCGCAATTAATCTGGGGCTAGGCCTGAGGGATAATATCAGAGAGAGAAAGAGAGAGAGAGAGAGAAAGAAAGAGAGAGAGAGAGAGAGAGAGAGAGAGAGAGCAAAGCTCAGCAGGACGGCTGGGCTTCATGCCCTCGGCTTTACTTGGCACACTGAACCGAGTGGGACGGCTAAAGGCCTGAGCGCGAGAGATAGAACCAGATCCACTCAGCACCAGAAGCTGATCCCAGAGGAAGAGACTGAGAGAGAGAGAGAGAGAGAGAGAGAGAGAGAGAGAGAGAGAGAGAGAGAGAGAGAGAGTAGGAGGAAAGGCATTTCACTGATCACAACAAAGCTTCTTTCATTGAAAATGTTACCAAGCTCAGTTACGGTACAGTACCATTAGGCAAGGAGAGCGTCTCAGGTGCTTTTAATAGCTGCCGACTCACTGTTCTAATATGTGTAATGACACTGCAGTGTAATATGAGTCCAAAACAGCGTCAGCATGTTTCACACTGAGGGTTTTACACACTGTGGTGCTTCAGATACACACACATATTCTACACTGTAAAGTTACTGTAAAAATACAGCCACATTACAAGTTACTGTTTTTGGTCAAATACGGTAATACTGTGAATAACAAGACTTTATTCAGAGAACTACGTGTATTTATGAGATAAAATGCCAGTAAAGCATTTTACAGTACAGCACCGTATTTTCTCAAAGACAACTTCAGATCTACACTGTAACTAATCACTGTAAACAAACAGCCTCATTACAACAGTAAGATACTGTTTTTGGTCAAATATGGGAATACTATGAATAGAAAAGCTTTATTCACTGTATTACTGTATATTGACAAATGACACCATTAAACTATTTTACAGTACAGCACCGTATTTTGTCAAGGACGTCTTCAGTCCAACACTGTAACTAATCACTGTAAAAAATTTAACCACATTAAAGCAATAACACATTGTTTTTGTTCATATTACTGTATATTTACAACACATGACACCAGTAAAGAATTTTACAGTACAGCACCGTATTTTCTCCAAGACGACTTCAGACCTACACTGTAACTAATTACTGTAAACCTACAGCCACATCACAACAGTAAGATACTGTTTTTGGTCAAATATAGTAATAGTGTACCAAAGCTTTATTCACAGTATTAGTGTATATTGACCAATGACATCAGTAAAGCATTTTACAGTACAGCACCGTATTTTGTCAAAGATGTCTTCAGAATAACACCGTAAAGAGTTACCGTAAAGGAATTACTGCAAAAAAACAGCCACATTACAGCAATAAGACATTGTTTTTGTTAAAAGACTGTAATACTGTGAACAGCAAGCCTTTATTCAGAATATTGCTGTATACTGACGACATATGACACCAGTCAAGAATTTTACAGTACAGCACCGTATTTTGTCAAAGATGACTTCAGACCCACACTGTAACTAATTACTGTAAACCTACAGCCACTTTACAACAGTAAGATACTGTTTTTGGTCAAATATGGTAATACTATGAATAGCAAAGCTTTATTCACTGTATTACTGTATATTGACAAATGACACCATTAAACTATTTTACAGTACAGCACCGTATTTTGTCAGACGTCTTCAGAACAACACTGTAAAAATTCAGCCACATTACAAAAATAAGACATTGTTTTTGGTCAAATATGGTAATACTGTGAATATCAAGCCTTCATTCAGAATATTGCTGAATATTGACGACCTATGACACCAGTAAAGCATTTTACAGTACAGCACCGTATTTTCTACAAAACAAATGTCCTCAGGATCGCTCTTTCATGGTGCGTCATTAACAATGTCAGACGATTGCAAAGGGTCATGGGAGCCCATATGTTCTTCGTTTTGCTTAGTGTGTTGTAATTTGTTGTTTAAGTGTACGCAGACTTTAGTTGGAGTTATTTGGGGGAGTTTGTCTGAATTTGGTGATTTTTCCTTTTTCTTTTTATGGTAAAGCACTTTGTTTTTAAATATCCTGTGTAAAATAACGTTTTACTTACATAGTTACTAGATATTTTGGATTTTGGTTGGAGATGAAACCCTCATGAAGAAGAATGAAGGCCGAGGTTTTATGACACTGGGATCTGATAAAACTGGAAACGGCTCTATGAGCTGGTGATGGAGGTGTCTTGAGGGTAAACTCTGTTGGTTCTTGGGGCAAAGTGAGCAGGCAAATGTGTCCCAGTAACCATCTCCAGAGCTGTACACAACTCGTCAATGGGATATTTCCTTTGTGTTCCAATGCCTCTCCCCCACCCCGCTATACGAGGATCTGACTGGCGTCCATGGCCACTTTTTTCCCACAGATTGAGTAAAAGATCTCAGCGGTGGAGTGGGAAACACCTATGATTGAAAATCCATTCGCAATTCTCTCGCAGGCACTCATCCAAGGACGTAGGCGCATGTACAAATTACAAACCTGGAGACCATTTGGAAGCAGAGACCTCATTTACAGTAAGTGGCCTTGAGTACTTCAGCAAACAGAGCGAGAGAAAAGGCATGTGGCCCCTTTAAGAGGCTGAAATGAAGCAGAGTTATCCTACCTCTCTGACCTAATTGCTCTCTCTCTCCCTCTCATCTCTCTATTCTTCATCTCTCTCTCTCTCTCTCTCAAGGGCTCTGCGCTGTCTGACATGTAAAGATTTTTTAATACCATCAAAGGCAGGCTGAAAAAAGAGGGTGTGATATAAAAAGAAAAGCCTTAACCATTTCATCTCTCGTGTGAGAGCGTGCGAGAGTTGAGTCCTAGCGTGGAATCCCTGATGGTAAAAAAGAGCATCAGCATTCAGGGAGCTTTCAGCGCTCTCCTCTCGACGCATCACAGGGGTTTAACTTCCCAATCCTGCCTTTCATTCACAGTCTCTGTCTTCTCCCTCTGCCTCTCTCTGCTCTTTTCAGTCCTTTTCCCACACTCCCCTTCTCCCCAGGGGCACTCAGGGACGCGTCACAGGCTACCGCAGCCAAACCAAACCGCTGTAATATCGCCATTCGCTGACCAACGGGCCTGCAGCATCAGCCCTGACGCTCCTCCGTTCAGGCAGGCGTAGAGGTGCCACAGCTGTTGCATCTGTCAAATATCTCAGCCTGTTATCAGAACAGCAGTGACTTCAATTCTGTGTACTGTTCATGTGATTGTAACTCACACTGAGTGTTGGCAAATTGTGAAATCACGACTCTGTAAACTGTTACTGGCAACTCGTGAAACTGCTATGATAACCATCAGTTTTCTCCAACAGTCGCATGTAATCTATGCCAGATTATTCTCGAAGGCCTGCTGCAGTTATAACACATTTCCTTCCATCTTCAACTCTAAAGCTGAATGCTACAAGACCTAAAAAAACAGACATTTCCCATTTCACGTCATTGAGCATCATTATGTCGTTTGTGGCTACGTCAAATTAGGTCTAGACCTAATCCTGTTAATGCTAATCTTATGAATTTTATTTATTATTTGCTGTTCAACACTCTAGTCTGGCATGGTGCAATCAAACTCCCTCCTGCTTCCAGAGTGGATTGTTCCTCAGAAACACAGGCTGTATCCAGAACAGAAAAACCTACATGAAAAAAAGTCTTGAATATTGATCATTGTCCAAAAACAGAGCATGCATCTAGAGCATAACACTGTCTAAAAACAACATGAATCAAGAGAACAACACTGTCTAAAAACAGCATGTTTGTAGAACTTTTCACTGAAACACAGCATGCGTCTAGAGCTGATCACTGTTCAAAAACAAAACACACTTCTAGTACTGACCACTGTCCAGAAGTAGCGCATACTTCTAGAGTTGAACAATGTCCAAAAACATAATACACTTTTAGAGCTGATCAGTGTAAAAAAAAAAAACAGAACACACTTCTAGAGCTGTTCACTGTCCAAAAACAGAATACGTTTCTAGAGGTGATCAGTGTCCAAATGATAACATACTTCTAGAGCTGACCACTGTGCAAAAACAGAACATTCTTCTAGAGCTAATCAGTGTCAAAAAACAGAAGACGCTTCTAGAGCTGATCACTGTCCAAAAACAGAACACACTTCTAGAGCTGACCACTGTGCAAAAACAGAACATTCTTCTAGAGCTAATCAGTGTCCAAAAACAGAAGACGCTTCTAGAGCTGATCACTGTCCAAAAACAGAACATGCTTCTAGAGCTGATCACTGTCCAAAAACAGAACACACTTCTAGAGCTGATCACTGTCCAAAAACAGAACACACTTCTAGAGCTGTTAACTGTCCAAAAACAGAATACGCTTCTAGAGGTGATCAGTGTCCAAATGATAACATACTTCTAGAGCTGACCACTGTGCAAAAACAGAACATTCTTCTAGAGCTAATCAGTGTCCAAAAACAGAAGACGCTTCTAGAGCTGATCACTGTCCAAAAACAGAACACGCTTCTAGAGCTGATCACTGTCCAAAAACAGTACACACTTCTAGAGCTGATCAGTGTCCAAAAACAGAACACGCCTGTAGAGCTGATCACTGTCCAAAAACAGAACACACTTCTAGAGCAGATCACTTTCCAAAAACAGAACACACTTCTAGAGCTGATCA
This sequence comes from Crenuchus spilurus, assembly GCA_036984385.1. NCBI lineage: Eukaryota > Metazoa > Chordata > Actinopteri > Characiformes > Crenuchidae > Crenuchus > Crenuchus spilurus. The sequence goes on from BRDA01003319.1 coordinate 25,962, forward strand.
CTTTCCAAAAACAGAACACACTTCTAGAGCTAATCAGTGTCCAAAAACAGAACACGCTTCTAGAGGTGATCACTGTCCAAAGCACTGTATAGCCCTACAACAGTGAAACAGGGAACATTTTCTCTAGATCAAGGGTGTCAAACTCCAGGCCTGGAGGGAGCACAGTTTGGTGATTTCTCTGCTGTGACACTACAGTTAAACCTGCTCATTACCTGCTGAGCTGAATCAGGTGTGTTTGATCAGGAAGGTCACCAGACTGCAGAAATCCGGTCCTCCGGGACTGGAGTTTGATATCCCTGCTGTAGATACAGTGGGAGGCTGAATTTCCTCACAAAGTAAAAACATATTAAGTGACAAATACTTTAAGAAACACTTTAGTTTTAGGTGATCAGCTGTGTGTCCAGGCTACAAAAGTCATGTAACACAACACAAATGATGTCTATAAACCTGACCAGTCCACATACCTCTTATGGTCTTATGTAGGTCTGACAGTTTGATCACATTAGTAAGAGAGGAATACGTGGAGCCCTGCAACAATACCACTATTGTCACGATCACAATCGCCTGCATTGTTTTTTTTTTGTTTTTTTCTCCTTAAACTACACTTGGACTTCTTACAGGCTGAAGAGCACACTCGGCTCCACTACAAAACATTTCACTCTGCACGTCCCCGAGCGAGGAGGACCCAGCCCATCCTCCTGGTGCCCGTCTCATTTCATCTACCAAAAACAATCTGTTCCAGCCGTGAAAAAAAAAGTTAAATAAACTCAGAAAGTCGGGCAGCAGAAAATAAAGAAATAATTTTTGCCAGGAGATGTTGAGTCACTATCAGGTTTTTTTGTTTTGTTTTTTTCTTTTCCATTCAGCACTGGCCTTACTCATCAGAGAAAGAAGCTCTTTCACTGCTGAAGCCTGTGTGCTGGAAGAACATGCTGAGTTACCAGCTGAGATAGAAACCAGTGCAGCCGTGCCATGCAGGATCTGAGGAAGGTCTTATCCTCAAAGCAGGAGTAACACTGGTAACATTTACATGGTGGCTTAGTGATTAGCACATTCTCCTCTAAGCACTGAGGTCTTGGGTTCGAGTCCCCATCTGGGTGGAGTTTCCATGTTCTCATTCATCTAAGCACCTCTGACTCACCACTTCTACAGGGCGAGAGTGCTGGAAGGGTGTACACTAACCACAACAGGTGAGATGCCACTGGTAGTGGCCTTGTGACCAGTCCCGAACACTCATCGAAGAGGCTACAGTGCAAGTGGTCCGCCATACCTCTTACACCAGGAATTATGGCCTTAGCTCACCAATCTAAAGAATTACAGCCCATACACACACATTCATGAGGAAGGGTAACTGAGTAAGAAATACACTTTAGCAGTGGAACCTGATTGCGCAATTCAGGGAGAGATAACTTAAAGGCTCCATGATCGACACATAATGTGAGGGTCCTTAAAAAGCCAGTAGGACGCATCCCCTTAACCAGTAGAGAGTTTTCAGCTGTGACTCATCAAAAGCTGAGATTGGAATAAACCAATAAGGAGAAAGGGGCTTGCCCCAGTGTCCAATAGCTGCTCAGCCATTGTGGTCCATTACAGGAACCAATAAAGAGTCAGGGGCGGCCCCTACAGTATAGCCGCTGAGCCAGAGGAGGAACCTTAAAGAAACTAAAAGAAAAGGGTCCTTGCAGCCAACCCATTTCATTGAGGTACCTTTTCCGGCTGCTGGGGACTAAATACAGCTACTAGCCATATTTTAATCTCATAGTGAACAGATGCAAAGAAAACCTTCAAAAATCAGAAACCAACAAATCTTCAGAATTACATTAGTACAGAGTTTCAGAGTTGGATGTTGGATTTGGTGGGTTTACTCACAAACTGTTGGCAATCGACAGCTGTGGGGTGGGGGGTTGCTGAAGAGGTTGTTCGGCCAGGGCGCCAAATGGGCTAGGACAACCACCAGTTAGAACCAAACTGTCATTTGTGGTTCTGGTCCTTGTTCATTGAAAAGAAAATTTAATTAAATCTAAACACCGGCTCATTAGCCAGGCTTATTAAAAAACAATACAGCTTTAATAATAATCACAGCTACACAGAAAAATGAACTGTGATCATATCACATGATCTGCGATATTGTAAAAACAAAACAAAACATATTCACACAAATCTAACACAAAATATGGGATAAAGGTTTGAAAAGTTTGACACTCAACACTGTTTGCTTCTTTCCAAACAAGTGTGCTAACACACCACCACCACATCAATCAGTGTCACTGCTCAGAATGATCCAGCTCTGTGGGGGTCCAGAACAGTGTGATGTACATGGTCAGTGGAGCTAAAATGTAGAATGAGTGTAGATACAAGCTGTGTGTACCTAATGATGTGGCCAGTGACTGTATGTAGTTTAGGTGTAAGGTATGAT
>BRDA01003322.1:0-12143 GCA_036984385.1 Crenuchus spilurus
TCTAGAACCAAACACAAGATTAGATCACAGCAGCTCTCAAGAGCTGAAATCCCTACTGTACAAAAATGTAACATTACATAAGAAGACAAGAAGAGTCCACACAAGACTGTGTTTGTATTAGAGTATTCATCATACACACATCAGGTCTTTACACTGTAAAAGCTCCAGCAGAGCAACAGGAAAGCGAACCTCTGCACTAAACGTTAAGTTTTCCTTTTCCTGTAGAGCGGCGGTAGACATGCGTACCTGGGCTCTCTCTGCAGCCAGGTGTCGTCCACAGGTGGAGGTAAAGGTGTGGAGATGGTGGTGGTGCTGATGTCTCCGATGATGCTGAGCGCCTCTCTGAGAGCGTGGTACATCCTCAACATCTCGTCCCTCCGCTGAGCCTGATCGGCGCTCTCCTCCATCAGGCTGTTCTGGTCTGCAGAGGAGTACAGGTAGGCCAGCAGCTCTGAGTGGATAAACTCTTTAGCCTGGAAGACAAAGTCGTGTGTTCATATAGTTACCACAACAGTCAATAAGACTCCAGAATAGGCTTTCAGCATGCTTACACATACGTGTACACACAAACATACAGAGGAACCTCGGTTTTCATCATTAATCTGTAATCACGTGTCTGATAACCAGAACTAATCATAACTGATGTCCCATAAGAAATCATGTAAATCCAATTCATCCATTACAGGCCCCCCAGAACATTAAGAAAAACACATTTTATACAGAATAACTGTAGTTTTACACACAGAACACAATGAGAAATAAACACTAAAGACTAATGAACATTTAACATCACTCTTACAGGTTTACGCTCTGTTTTAGAGAGTGCTGATGTGGTCCAGCAGCCTTTGTTTTGAACACCCGTTCAACAAGAAACAAGAAACAGCCAGAACGAACAACAGACATGTGGGTGCGTGACTAACGCATGGGTGGATGCTTTGTTTTTATTCAATTAGCGGCGACAAAAACCGGGGCGATGAATGATAACTGGGACAAAATTGTCCCAAGAACCAAATTATATGCTAACCAGGGCAAACAATAACAGAGGTTCTATTAAATAGAAAAGCTGCATCTTCCCTCTATTAGCTTCATTATTTATTTAGTACATTTTTATTTTAACCCTGACTTTCTCCTAATGTATCTTCAGTGGCCAATTAACCCCGCCCCTTTTTATAAACTCTCCCTATCACTATCACTTGCAATGTCCTTGACTCCTGGGAGGGGGCACACAAGCCCAGTCCTCCTCTGATACCAGTGACGTCAGGCCCCTTTGTTTCCGCCGCCGGGCAGCTAGCGTGATTTTCCTTAACCTTTACCAGCTAGCATGCTAAGACTGAAACCTACAGTCAGCAGCAGGTGTGTGTGTGTGTGTGTGTGTGAGACTCACGCTGTTGATCATGAGGTGCATGATGGTTTTGGGCATGAGGTCACGAATGCTCTTGTTGACGATGCCGATGTAAGAGTCCACCAGGTTCCGGATGGTCTCCACCTGCCTCTCCAACTGGGGATCCATGGAGAACGTGTCAGCTGGAGCACCTTCGTCATTCTCCACCTGAAACAAACAGAGAAACACAGACAGACGAGAGAATGAGCAGGACTGTGACTAACGTGGGTGAATGAGCCACAGATGTGTTTATGTGAGGAAATAACTGAGTGTGAACTGTTGTTTCTGACACACACCTGATCTTTCTCAGGATACACTCCTGCCCGCAGGAACGAGGCTTTCCAGCTGTCCACGTCCTCCTGAGAGTCGCACGCCAGCTCAACCTGACGCAGATCCTTGTACACGTTTCTGCTCAGGGACACATGTACACATCAGTTCCTGTCTGAACAGCATCCTTCTCCGGAGTCTCACTGCTGGTTATCAGACTCTAACCATGACACGCTGAAGTAAACGGGGAGGAAAGTGCTGCTACTGTTCACATTAAAAACGCTTTAATCCGACTGCAGCTACAGAAACACACACACCTCTGCTCGGTGTTGAAGATGGCGAAGGTGTGTTTGGTGGACATGAAGCCTTTCTCCACGTCTCTGATCTTCAGGTTATCCAGAGGGAGCATGTACTTCTTCTCTTTCTCCTAAAACACACATCCTTAAAATAAAACTGGCACAAAGGGTTCTTTCTGCAATGCCAGAGAGGAACCACGTTTGCCCAATCGTGTCAGAAATACACAGAGTAGACATATGTAGGTCTACACAGCTCCATCCTCTCAGGACTTCATACACACTCTAACACGTTTCTCCTGAATTCACTATTTAAGTTTGCTTGGTTCAAATATAATCAGACCTAAAAATGATATTTGATCTAGAACTGGATAAAAAAACGTTTCACTCTCACCTCCTCATCCTTGTACCAGGACAGAGACTCTGCGGTGAGGACAAACCAGTAATCTTTAGAGCCGCCCTTCATTATGCTGATGTTGATGGTGAGCCAACCTCTTCTGATCACCTGAGGACAAAACAGCACAGCCTGCTTAACCCATAAACACCTTTAAATAGTCTATAATATAGCTGCTTAACCTGCCTGTCATTTACACTTCTCATTAAGCCTAATCCCAAACCTTAATCTTAAACCTAACACTAACCCTAATCCCAAACCTTAATCTCAAACCTAACACTAATCCCAAACCCAATCTTAAACCTAACACTAACCCTAATCCCAAACCTTAATCTCAAACCTAACACTAACCTTAATCCCAAACCTAACACTAGCCCTAATCCCAAACCTTAATCTTAAACCTAACACTAACCCTAATTCCAAACCTTAATCTCAAACCTAACACTAATCCCAAACCCAATCTTAAACCTAACACTAACCCTAATCCCAAACCTTAATCTCAAACCTAACACTAACCTTAATCCCAAACCTTAATCTCAAACCTAACACTAACCCTAATCCCAAATCTTAATCTCAAACCTAACACTAATCCCAAACCCAATCTTAAACCTAACACTAGCCCTAATCCCAAACCTAATCTCAAACCTAACACTAACACTAATCCCAAACCTTAATCTCAAACGTAACCCTAATCCCAAACCTTAATCTCAAATCTAACACTAACCTTAATCCCAAACCTTAATCTCAAACCTAACACTAACCTTAATCCCAAACCTTAATCTCAAACCTAACACTAACCTTAATCCCAAACCTTAATCTCAAACCTAACACTAACCTTAATCCCAAACCTTAATCTCAAACCTAACCCTAATCCCAAACTTTAACCTAACTAACCCTATTCCCAAACCGTAACCTCACACATAACACTAATCCCAACCCTTAAAAGCCTTTGTTTACAAACATGCATCTGGTTTATAAAGGTTGGAGGAGGAAGTACCTGATTGGGTACGGCTCTCTTCTTGGTCACGCTGGCACTCTGCTGGGCACTGAGACAGTAAATGTACAAATACATCACATCACATACACATACACATACACATACACACACACACAAACTGAATATGGTCACATAACTAATCAGCATCACAGGTCAATGAAGAGGTCACTCACTTGGCAAAACCGATGAAGTCCTCATGATTAGTGTTAATGTAGGAAAGCTCAATGTCAATCAACAGCATCACCTGCAAAACACACACACACACTCATTCAAAAATAACACGAAACACTAAACCACCACGAAACCAACACGAAACACTAAACCAACACGAAACACTAAACCAACACGAAACACTAAACCAACACGAAACCAACACGAAACACTAAACCAACACTAAACCAACACTAAACCAACACGAAACACTAAACCAACACTAAACCAACACTAAACACTAAACCAACACTAAACAAACACTAAACACTAAACCAACACTAAACAAACACTAAACACTAAACCAACACTAAACAAACACTAAACACTAAACCAACACTAAACCAACACGAAACACTAAACAAACACTAAACACTAAACCAACACTAAACCAACACTAAACACTAAACTAACACTAAACTAACACTAAACTAACACTAAACCAACACTGAGTGAGTGTGAAGTACGATGGTCATAAATTCACTTATTTACACTTGAAACATAAATAAATACGTGGAGTTTAAACAGGATGCACTAACTTTGGCACAAGACTGTATATATACACACTTAGGGACAGTTTTCCAGCATTTTGAATGAAATGTCCCATTAAAATGAAGATCTAGTCCAAGACTAAGCTTAAACCCTGAGAGTGAAAGGTGTGGTTTTTTGTGTTAAGACTGTACCTGGTCTTTGGTCTTGCTGTCCCTCTCTCTGACGTACGTGGTGACTATTCGCTCGGTTTCTTCTCTCAGCCGTGGATACGAGTTCAGCTGTCGGAGCACACAGACACAGCTGCAGACACACACTTACACATATACAGTACATCTCACACGACTGCACTAATGTACTTTATAAGTACTGAGAGTGAGTACAATCACACACAGAGGGCTGCACAATCACTGCTCACATCAGGTCAACGTCCACAGGATGTATGAATTAGCACTGCACAGATCCGACTGCTTTTCTCAGCAGATTTAAGGTGGAACTGGACATTTCTTAGCCGAATGAATGTAACTGCTGTAGTACTTAAGGTGGAATGGGAAATTTCTTAGCCGAATGAATGTAACTGCTGTAGCACTTAAGGTGGAATGGGAAATTTCTTAGCCGAATGAATGTAACTGCTGTAGCACTTAAGGTGGAATGGGAAATTTCCTAGCCAAATGAATGTAACTGCTGTAGCACTTAAGGTGGAATGGGAAATTTCTTAGCTGAATGAATGTAACTGCTGTAGCACTTAAGGTGGAATGGGAAATTTCCTAGCCGAATGAATGTAACTGCTGTAGCACTTAAGGTGGAATGGGAAATTTCTTAGCCAAATGAATGTAACTGCTGTAGCACTTAAGGTGGAATGGGAACTGCTGCACCATTTAAGGTGGAACTAGAAATTTCTTAGCCGAATGAATGTAACTGCTGTAGCACTTAAGGTGGAATGGGAAATTTCTTAGCTGAATGAATGTAACTGCTGCACCATTTAAGGTGGAACTAGAAATTTCTTAGCTGAATGAATGTAACTGCTGTAGCACTTAAGGTGAAACTGGAATTTTTTAGCTGAATAAATTTAATAGCTGCAGTTTTAAAGGTGGAACGGGAAATTTCTTAGCCTAATGAATGTAACTGCTGCACCATGTTAGGTAGAACTAGAACGCTTTAGCTGAAAATATTAACAGCTACACCATTTAAGGTGGAATAAAAAAGCAGAATGAGTAACTGCCACAACATTAAAGATTTGTTCATTCTGTAATGACACATATACAGTTTAGCCCGTGGCTAACACACATTGTATGTGTATGAGTCACGTATTTAATAAGGTCAGAATCAGTGCCAATTCCAAACCAGTAAATCAGATCCGTGTAGTGATGCCAGCGATCTGAAAACTCTTTAAGACTGGTGAGTATTACTCCACAGTGGAAACACAGGATACTGCTGGACTTCTTAAGCTCATTATTATATCGATGCCTTTGGTGAGATCATATTTTATACATAACAGCAATCTTATAGAACGTTGTGCAGCCCTGCTGTGAACAAACGACACTGCAGAGAACTGACATGTGCCACAGCAGGTGATTTACAGATCAACAGGTGTGCAACATGCAGGTGATCAGAGATCAGGTACGCCCATGCAGGTGTTAATGAAGGTAGTGAACTTAGGTAGTGACAGTGTTGAAAAACCAAATGTACACAATTACTCCTCTTACAGCAAACATAGCTGGACTGCCAAGACAAAGAGACTAAAATAAAACTCGTTTAGCTACATGATGTACTTCTGTCCATGTATAGACAATTTAAGTACATATACTGCCATCACATACAGTGTAAAGGCTTATAATAGATCAGTATATCATACAGTGTCAGAAACCACATAATCAGGTCCATTAGAGATGACCAGAGACGGAAGGATCAGTCAGTTATCAGTGTGATTATTTTCAGCCCAAATATGCAATCTGAGTAAAGTGAATGCCACTACTGCATCTTTTAAGGTGGAACGGGAAATCTTAGGCCAATGAATGTTACTGTTGCATCATTTAAGGTGGAATGGGACATTTCTTAGTTGAACTAATGTGCCTGCTATCAGCTACAGAGAAAGTGACAACAACCAATGTGCTGCAGGCAGAGGACTCCGACCTCCACATTTAACCCACTGAAAACACCTGAACGAAGCTGTGGGCAGTTGGGGGTTGGGTGCCTTGCTCTAGGGCACTTCAGTCATGTTCTGTCAGTAATCAAACTGATGAGTTTCTGGTCAGAAGGCTGGGTACTTAACCACAAAGCCCATGGCTGCCACATAATATACATCAGTCCATATTAGTTTAACTTAGTCAGTCCTGAAAGCTGATCATATTTCGCTGAATATGTTGTTGCCATCTTTTTAATCATATCACAGCGACTTACAAAATCTGTAGAGCTAAACTGTTAAAACGTTAATGGGGCTCAAACGTTAATGGGGCATCCAGCCTTTGACTGAAACGGACAGCCATGCTAAAAGACGTGATCTGTACTAACCCACAAAACACACTGATCAGTCCGTCTCTAGAGTTTAATCAACAATTCCAGTTTGATGTGATGATTTATATATACAGTAACTAGTGCAGTACATGTTATTAACTGCTAGCTACAGCAGCGTCCAGTGTAAACCTAATACTAAACCAATGTCTTGACTGCCAGACTACATTTAGGTCAGAGTGAAAAATGATTAACTCCATTCCTTTAAACTAATGTACTCAATGCAGTCACAGTACTGGCTCATAACTGGAAAGAAACACAGTAAAATCACCAATATAATGGTTACAATGAAGGGGTGGGTCACGTGTTGATTTAGCCGGGGAGGGCAACATTGTGTGTGAAGTTACCTGATAGAAACAACTTGAAGGGACTGAAGCAATAAAGAAATAAATACAAAGAGTGAAGCTTTTGATTGGAGAAGGTTAAATCAATGGCACTATTTTACTGGACAGAAGGTGGGATTTGGGTTTGGGTGGGGATCACTGTGAGAGTTAAGCTGCAGGAATGACACAAACAACAAATAAATGTCAGCACTCATACAGATCATTAAAAGTATTCATTTAGCATCTTCTCTAACTACATACCCATGAACCTGTGTGTCTACCTTTCTATCTCCACCTATCGATCCGATACCGGACAGTAAAAAACATCTCTGTCCTTAGCATCTACCAATTAAAATCATATTACTTACATGCCTACTTTATTAGACATCCACACCTTATAGCTCCACCTTGCTGGTGTACCGTGATTTGAAATATGTGAGGCTGTACCCAGGACCAGTTCTGGGCTTGTTTGGAGAAGTGGTACATTACCACAGGTTTGTTTTTCCAGACTGGGATTGAATGCACAAATCCATATGTAACAAGGGACTATTTTGTACAATAGCACATAATTCACAATACATGGATATTGAATGTCAGCACAATCACATCTTTAATGGTAGACATTTAACAAGTGACGAACAGAGGTGTGGCATTGTGCTGGAGCACATGCAAACAGAGTAATTGTCACTCTGAAAGCTGGGCAGGACTGCTCAGAAAACACATGTAAAAGATCTCTTTCAGTAGCTTGGTCTTTTGAGTTATAGCTACGAGAAACGGGCTGCCACCTATAAGGAGATGACAACCAGACATGCAAGTAGAGACCAGGGTCTGTCACAACCCACCTCAGCATGAGTGGTAAGTATGGAGGAATCCAATGGTGATCCCTCTAACTTGAATACCAGCTCTGAGGGTAAGACTGAAAGGAAAGCGAAAAAGAGAAGAGGGCCCAGAACTGAGCCTTGAGGGACACCAGTGATGTCTGGTCATGTGGCACTTCTGTACAGTAGCTGATAACAGCAACCCTGTCCGATGTTAATGAAAATGTAGTTGCACTGACAATGGCTGTGATGTAATTATGACTGTTGCACTGAGAAATATCTAGACCACAGTGGTTCTGCGTTCAGTACCTAACCAATTATCAATGAGGTAGAGGTTAGCTGAGAAACTGTGAGAAACAGATAGCCTGTAACTTTACACCTGAACAATAGACCTATATGTAGGGTCCTACCAAATTCACAGCAATGTAAATTCGCAGAACGGGGAATACCATGAGCCTTTACCTGTGAAATCTGGTGCAAAAATTTGCACATTAAGTGTAGTGTCTAGTGTAGTTAAGTGTCTAAAATTATGTACAGATATCAACATTTTGGATTCATGAAATGTGTACAGTTTATATTCAAAAGTGATTAAACTAAAGCTGAACTAATTAATGGTTTTCCTGGCTTGAGTGAACTGTGTCTCCCTGAGACTTCAGACTTCCTGAGAGATCTTTATCCACAGATAATGACTGTTTACTAGACAAGTGGAGTGACTCTAGACCACGGACTGATGAGATTTTACCCTGCTGGCTGGGAAACTGTGCTGGGTTGTTGATGTGTTGGAGATACATGTTATAAATTAAACGGTGGTGAAGATGCTGTTGGAAAGGTTCAAAACTGCACTCATGATGTTCAACATTACTCCACAAGACCGTATAAAATACACGATTCTACTCTACATAGTTTAAGGTTTTATTGAACAAATGATGTGAAATCTAAAACTTTTCCTGTCTAATCTGAGAAATCTGACATTTGCGATAAATTCTAATTTGGTAGGGCCCTACCTACAAGGAAAATAAATCTCATCAACAGGAGCCACAAGGTTGGAGCTTCTAATAAAGTGGACTTAACTCTATTCTGGATATTTATCAATGCTTCCACCCCACTGTACTTCGGCTGGACCCATTACCTTCTCTGTACACTTGTGGATGAGCGTGGACAGCTCAGACACGACCAGGTCGACGCATTTGAGACACGGCTCCTTCAGCTTAATGATCTGCTTTTTCACTATGGCTTCAAACGCCAAGTCAGGAGTAAACAAGCCTGTCCTGGGGTGTCATGGTAAAGTGGGTGGGGCAAAGGTTTGTTTTTGTTTTGGAGGAATAAGGAAGTAAGAAGGAAGAGTGTTGGGAATGGCCAGATTGGGGATGGGATATAAAGTAAGACAGATAAAGAGACATAAACAGAAGAGAGAGAATAGAGAGAGACAGAAAGAGAGCACATGACTATGTTTTCACTATAAACATCTCATTTCAGAGAAGCTTCTGGTTTCTCAAGGTCTCACTTTTAGTTCTCCAGTGAGATGGAGCAACAATCCGGCTAGAGAAGCGTTAAGCATTTATCTTGCTTCACTTGTAGATGGTGCAGCCTCTGTATCTTTCCAGTTTTACCCATTAACCCATCATAGGCAACCCGTACAATACCCTGTGCTAATATTAACTTGACTAGCTTGCTAGTCCATCAGCTAGCCATGTTGGTGACTGTACTCTAACAGAAAACTTTTTGTACACAATGTCTAATGAAAACATATAAAAATGTACCCCTAGCAGCAACACCGTGGTCCATCGAGTCTGATCCAGCCCTCTGCTGGCCACAGCTTACATTATTAGTATGATGGAGGTTTGGGCTGGTTATCAGTTATCATATCAGATCTGAACACTCCAGATCACTGCATCTCTAACATTAAGCCTAGACGTAATCCTAAAATAAACCCTTCTTCAGTAAGCAGGTGAAACGGGAGAAACCAGAAGCTTATCTGTAGCTCAGGCCAGAGTCCACTAAACTAGCCTTGTTCATGTGCTGTGGTCACGGAGGGCTCAAGTCCAGCACGCTCTCTCAGAGACACAGCGAGACAAGGTGGGGGAAAAGGGGGCGGTCTGTAAATCTCCAGGTCAGGAAGAGTTTCAGTCAACATACTGACGATCAAACCATTCTGCACATTTCAGGTCACGGGCTGAGCCGGTGAACTATGTACTGTGTGTAATGAGCTCAGATTCTCAGGCTTTTCTTTTCTCTGAAGATCCATCAAACAGGTTATGTCCTATTCATCAATAATGATAATTACACAATAACTCCAATAGTTATTCTTTAAAGAGGGCTTAGCTAGAGACCCAACAGGTCAGAATGTAGTAATATATACATATGTAAACTATATATGATGGGTTTGTAAATGCGTAAATTCATTTTTACAGCATATTTATTGCTTTTGCATTACAGTCACATTTTTAGTACTGAAAGTTTCAATAAAGCAGGTTTAAATAAAATGAAACACTTTAGTCTGGTTCTTCCTGTTCCACAGAGAGACTGAGCAGACACACCCCCTTTTCCCTGCCCGGCCAGAAGCCCGTCACAGCAACCCCTCTGTCTGGAAGGAGCCATGCAATACCTTATTGGTGCACTGCCTCACTGTGTTGATGAGCTCCTGGATGACCAGGTCAATGCATTTCAGACACGGCTCCTTCAGCTTAATAATCTGCTTTTTAACTATAGCCTCAAACGCCAGGTCAGGAGTAAACAAGCCCGTCCTGAACAACACAAGCATCAGAGACAGGGGGAGGAGCATGGGAGAGAGAGAGAGAGAGAGAGAGAGAGAGAGAGAGAGAGAGAGAGAGAGAGAGAGAGAGAGAGAGAGAGAGAGAGAGAGAGAGAGAGAACGAGAGAGAGACAGAGAGCGAGAGAGAGACAGAGAGCGAGAGAGAGACAGAGAGTGAGAGGAAAATTAGACAGAAAAAAAAAGAAAAAAAATTAGAAACAGCGAGAAAAAGAAAGAAAAGAAAGGAGAAAAATAAAGAGAAAAAAAGAAAAGAGAAATGAAAAGAGGAAAAGAAAGACAGAAAAGGAAAGAGAAAGAAAGATAGCAAGACAAAGAGATGACATGAAGGTGTAACATTGTGAACATCTCTCACACAAACTACACATGTGGATCAGCCTATCAGAGCAGAGTGAACAGGGAAGGAGGGACTGAGAAGATGAAAATGTGTTTTAATGTGAGTCATTATTACTGTAGCTGTGTAGACTATAAACACAATATAACTACATAGGACATTAAATTAAGGTCATTTTTAAACAAAATAATCATTTATAGACATGTTCAGTGTTTAGTCCAGTCTAGACCAGACTCTGATCTCTTTAATATGGAGAGACCAGAATCACTGATCAAATCTAACTAAAACCTTGTAAACGTTTATCATCCAGCCGGTGCGCATCTCCTCCATTATAATGGCTCAGGTTCAGTTGAGGAAATGATCTGAGAGTGTGTGTGTGTGTGAGTGTGTGCGCGCTGGTTCACTTGCCTCACTCCATGTATGTTCTTAATGGCATAGCTGATCTCTCTCCTCAGCTCTTTCTCATCAAACTCCATCTAAAACATCACAGTCACGGTCACATTCTGACTCCAGGCTCAGGGTGAAGGTACAGGTGTGAAGGCCTGTCTCTAGTCCAGGTGATGTGTGGTCAGGTATGAGTGCAGTCAGAACTGAGCCTGCTTTGTGTTTCACCGCTGGAGCAGATCAGCTCTCACATCTGACCAGCAGGTTTACTTATCACGTGTAGTCTGGACTAGAAATCAGGTCTACAGCTGTCAGTCCCATTACAAGACCAGATATTTTACCATCATTTAAATCTGAAACTCGTCTGTGACATTTGTGTTTACCTTCACCAGCTCGAAAGGGAAGCGCTCGTGGAAGATGCGGTTGATTCGAGCTCCTCCAGAAAGTTCCAGAGTGTCCACCTGATCTCCAGAGCCCTCGATTCGTTTCTCAAAGTCCACACCAAACTGCTGGACCATCCTGCAGACACACACAGAGTTATATAAGACCCATAAATCAAAGCATGCCAGCCTTCAGCTGTGACGGGCAGTTTGTCAGAGGTGCTGGCTGCATTGTGTGGCTTCCTCACAGGCATCTCTTCCCCTCATTACTTTTAGACGTCTAAATATGACTTATGTCAAGTTTAAATGAGCATCTTTACTTTATTTAAACATTAAACTAACGCTAGTGTAGAATTTAGACACAACTTTATACTCAAGTTGACTGTTTATGACTTTGTTTTTATGCCACAACTGATCACGCTGGCATGATTAGTGACTCCTTAAAACAATCTGGCTGTTCAAATATCAACCTGAGCTCCTCCAACAGCTGAACACTGCAGCTTTGTTGTGTCTGGAACTCAGTTTGTGATGTAATAGTGCAGACTTGACCCTTTATTGTGTTGTGTTCGGTGACTCCTCATCATGAATTTTC
>BRDA01003322.1:19773-33543 GCA_036984385.1 Crenuchus spilurus
TATATACACACACACACACACACTGCTCAAAAAATTAAGGGAACACTAAAATAACATCTTAGATCTCAATGAATAAAATATTCCAGTTGAAAATCTTTATTTATTACATAGTGGAATGTGTTAAGAACAAAATTGATCAATGTAAATCAAAATTATTACCCCTTGGAGGTCTGGATTTGGAATCATACTCAAAATCTCATACCACCCTCATGGAGTCTGTTTCTGACAGTTTGAGCAGAAACATGGATATTAGTGGTCTGCTGGAGGTCATTTTGCAGGGCTCTGGCTCTGCTCCTCCTGTTCCTCCTTGCACAAAGGAGGAGGTAGTGGTCCTGCTGCTGGGTTGTTGCCCTCCTACGGCCCCCTCCATGTCTCCTGGTGTACTGGCCTGTCTCCTGGTATCTGCTCCATGCTCTGCAGACTGTGCTGACAGACATAGCAAACCTTGCCACAGCTCGCATTGATATGCCATCCTGGATGAGCTGCACTACCTGAGCAAGTCTGTGGGTTGTAGACATCACCTCATGCTACCTCTATGGTGAGAGAACTGACAAAATGCAAAAGTGACCAAAACATCAGCCAGAAAGGATGTGAATAGAAAAAAGGTCTGTGGTCACCACCTGCAGAACCACTCCTGTATAGGGGTTGTCTTGCTAATTGCCTCTCATTTCTACCTGTTGTCTGTTGTTTAAACCTGTTGTTTAAGTGTTCCCTTTATTTTTTTGAGCAGTGTAGTTATTGTATGTCAATTAAACGTACATCATTATGCCACATAAACATCCTACAAAAGCTTGTGAAAAAACCCTGTGAAGTCCATAACAGACAGAACAATCAACACCCAGCAAGCTTTCATTTTCTTTTCATTAGGACAAATTAAAATGAATGCTTCCCCACAATGACAGAAGACGACAAACCCTTCACAAGTGAATTATCACAGGGGAATGAGACTCATTGCGGAAAACACTGCAGCTTACAGTAAGGAATCCTGTTTATTAGACAAATATCAAATCCCTTAACATTTTCTGTCCTTCTCACGCACATCAGGCCAACATTTTCAGACATAGAATCAGATATAAAAATATAAAACACACAAATAACTCGCATTACAAGCCCACGTCGTTGTGTGTGGAGAACACGCTTCACTCTAATACTGTTGCCTTTTCACAGGACAAGAGTTTTTTCCTGTTCTTGCATCATCGCAGCAATTTCTTTCCCCCAAGGAGCTAACCGTGCATCATTACTGTTGAGGAGATATTTCATACAAGTAGTTAGTCTACCAAATGTGAACTGAACCTATTGACTAATTGACTTCTATAATGACCTGCTGTTGAAAAGAAGCAATGAGATCTGCTTTTCGTCCCCATCGCTAATAAGATACTGATCATGAACGATGAAAACAAAACTGACCATACATCTCACAGTGAGTCCTGTTGGTTTTGCCCTGACAGATTAATGTGGTAGTTCAAAGCTGCATTCACTGAAAATGAAACGTAAGCAGCCATTCCATGCCAACCCAAAGCCACCAACCAAAGACAGTGTGTGGTTGCATGTTTACAACACAAGAACATGCAGTTCTGCCACCATCTCTGACATCCATTTCAGTAAAAGTGACCAAATGTAACATCTGAAAAGCAACCAAGGTCCCTCTAAGAACACCATGCACTGAGTTATAAGGCTGGCTTTAGAGGGGGAAACTATACACAGCATCATATTAGTGCAACTTCACAGTTAAGGATGCTTTACATTGTGCAGCTACAGTGCAATTGAGTTCCATGTATGCTTAAAGCAACCAAATTAGCTTGAACGTTGTACTGTGTTAAACAAGTCTAAAAGTCAACAAACTGACTGCCTGAAGTACACTACCGGTCAAAAGTTTTAGAACATTTCTGGTATGTGCCTAGTTGGTCAGGGGTTCATTTTACAGCAAGATAATGACCCAAAACATCAGTCCAAGCTCTGCCAGAACTACATCAGGAAAAACAACAAGATGGTCAGCTTGAAAACATGGAGTGGAGCACAGTCTCCAGACTTAAACCCCATCCAGCTGATTTGGGATGAAGTGAAAAGCAAAGCAAACCTACAAGTGTCAACATTTATGTGACGTTCTGCAGCAGATTAGTGAAGAACTGTCTGAAGAATGTTTGATGTCTATTGTAGAAAGAATGTCACGAGTGTGTTCAGCTGTTATATCTGACAAATGTGTGACTTTGTGTCCAAAGTTTAGACACATTTTGGTCTGTAAATTGATTCCATGAGTTATTTAACTCCTATGATTTCATTTCAGACTCAATGAGACATTAAACTCAGTCATTTTACATACAAAACTGGAAATATTGGGGTGTTCTAAAACTTTTGACTAGTGTATGTTAAAAGGAAATCCACCGATTTCAGAAAATTCCTACATAACATCCATAATGCACGCAGTCATTCACAATGGTTTGATGTCAAATGCTCCATTGTAAAGAATCCTCCAGAGTCAGATTTGTTCACAGCAGTGCTGATGGTAACCAGATATCTGCAGCTTTAGACACTTCTAGAAGCTACCTCACATAACTGGTTACGGAACATAGAATGTATTCCAATTCACTGCCTTAAGCCTTTGCATTGTTTTATCACAACATAATGAAAAGGAACATGCAGGCATTTGTAAAGAAAGCCCTGAAATAAATATTTCTTTTCCGAAATTGAACAGTTACCACTATCAACATGTAAACAGAAAACAAATGTAGTCACTGGTAGCTTTGAATAGTCAATAAAATGGCTATACAGTAGAACCTCAGTCTGCCCTGGTTATCGTCAACTTTTTTCAGGGAAATTTTGTTGTAGTTATTGTTCCGTTTCGTTGGCGTGCCCACATGACTCACCGTTAATTTTGCAAAAACAAAGAATCCGCCCACACGTTCGTCGCTCATTCTGAGGAAAAAAATAATAATAACCCAAATAATAAAATGCAAAACAAACTAAAACACCTCACACTAAAGCAGTGGTGTCCAAACCCAGTCCTGGAGGGCCGGATTCCTGCACAGTTTGGTGATCTTCCTGATCAAACACACCTGATTCAGCTCAGCAGGTAATGAGCAGGTTTAATTGTAGCGTCAGAGCAGAGAAATCACCAAACTGTGCAGGAATCCGGCCCTCCAGGACTGGAGTTGGACACCCCTGCCCTAAAGTGATGGCACTACCACCTGAAAACAGGTGCTAAAATAAATAACTGCCAAGAACTTTGAAAACGGACGTACAAAACAAAGGCTGCCGGGTGGTCCACACTGGCACAGTCTAAAACAAACAAAAACAGGTCACACTAAAGTGACGGCACGCAGCGCCACAGCCTGTAAATGGGTGAAAATTTTGAAAACAAATAGCAGCCGAGAACAGGTGTACAAAACAAAGGCTGCTGGCTGAACCACACCAGCACTCTCTAAAACAGTTCATTTTTCCATTTCATTAGTCTTTTGTATTTATTTCTCACCGTGGTCTGTATGTAAAACTATAGTTATTCTATACAGGTAGTACCTGGGTTACATCAGCCCAGAGTTACGATGTTTCATGGTTACGACACATCTCCCAGTTACTGTATAAAGCCTTGTTTCGTGTTTGGTGTGCGCGGCAGAAGAGTACATGGTTACACAGCTTCATTTCATTATTAAACATATTTTATATGTTTTTTGATAATTACTGTGTCAGGATAGGATAAGTGCTTACAGTATGTTATTTATGTACAGTATGTACGTATGTTCCGACTTACACGGAATTCGGTTTACGACGCGACGTAAGAACGGACCAACATCGTAAATCGAGGACCGCCTGTATAAGATGTATTTTTGTTCATATTTTGCAGTGTCTGGAACAGATTAATTGAAGTTACATTATTTCTTATGGGAAATATTGCTTCAGGCATCGTTCGTTACAGTTATCAGGCACTTTTGAACAGATTGACAAAAACCAAGGTTCCACTGTATATACGTTGCAACCACTGCTTTTCAGCACCATCCAGAATCTGAGTCACTACAGTCAAAACTCTGAATGACTGTTCACATCTCCATGAGTTAATTATGCAGTCATTCTTAAAAACTGCTGAAATTCCCCTTAAAAGACGGCAAAACATTGTTTAGAAACAAAAAGCTTAGAAGTACTATACATATACATGTTATATACACATCCTGGGTCTCCCCATAGCGTCCAATATAACATACTAAATGAGCAGAGAAGGGGTGGGCTTCTTGCCAGGCCACGCCTCCTTGGCATACTTTTTCTTGCGAGGCTCGTTGAGCGGTTCGGCTGTGTAGGGTCCAGGGGCGGGTGCTGGGGTCAGTATGGTAGGGGGCTGCACTGTGGTTGGTGAGATGTCCACTTCTGGAGCCGGATTGGGGAAAGGAAGTGGGAGCCCACCCAATATGGCGGAGCCAGCTTGAGACCCAATCCCTTGATTTCCTGCCTCATGGCTGGTGGGGGGCAGGTCACCGTAAAGACCCGAGCTGAGGGGGAAGTTCTGCATACGTCTTGCCACACTGTCCTCCAAGCCAAGAGTAGAGTGGCCCTCTAGTTTCTTCTTCTGTGGTGCAGTAGTGGAGAACATAATCAGTAAAAATAGCAAAGACAAACAAGCTCAAATACACACATTTTTACACATTTACTGTTTGGGTGCTGGAGAAGTTACTTTACGACAATGCTTACAATGATATAGTGTAATGGGTAACACCACCAACCCCTCACAAGGCAGACTGAGGTTTTTTCCTCTAGTTTGGGCAAACACTTTAGCAATAAGAATCCTTGGTTGCTCTGGATAACACTATCTGCCAAATGCATAAATGTAAACATATGCAACACACTGGACTCCGAGCGGCTCAGTGGACTAAGGCTCAATATGATCTGCTCGAATAACGCTGCTTGCCATCAGCAGCTGGTGCCTGAGAGCGCAAAATTGGCTCTTTCCCATCAAAAAATTTTGCTGGCTGAGGTGTCTGCCAGCTGATCCATCAGAGCTGGGGATTCTGCGCTTTCCTCTGAGCGTGTTGGATGCCCAGCAATGATGCATCAGCAGCAGTTGGAAAAAAGGAGGTGGCTGATTGGAGAAGGCATGTGCTAGTCTTCACCCTCCTAGAGTCAGGGACATTATAAGTGAAAGGGAGAGTCCTAGTGGATGAATGGGCTGATTGGCTACTAAACCATTGGGTAAAAAAAAACAGCAATACAATACAAAGAAGTACAAAACCACTGCAGTTTTGTACCAATATAAAGCACAGTGAATGTCAATAGGTCCACGAGGGAGCTCTGCATCTAAAATGAGGGTTAGTGAGGTGCTGGGTAATATACATTAAAAACAGTGAAATGTAGAGGTCCCATTGATTTTGGCACCAACATCAGATTGATGCCAAGTGCTGACATACTATGCTTCAAACTGATATTTGATGCTGTGCTCTGAAACAGCAGAATGTGTGACTGTGTTAAATGTCCACAGTTAAAATCTCCATATTTCTTTGCATTTTGCATACAAATAAATGTCATATTTCACTTTAATGATAGTCTGCTAATACTGATGAGGAAAAAGAACATATCAGCTAATAAAGAAACTAAATTAATGGACCAAAACATGATGGAAGACCTAAAACATTTTTTAGATGTTTGGAAAACAATAATAATATAAGAATATAATAAACAGGAACTATAAGGGGCACTTTATTTTTAAGAGAAAATACCAATTTACCAAGAATGTTTTTTTTTTTTACCTTAAGGGGAACAACTGCTGTCTGCACCATGTTTCTGAAGCGTCCCACAGATGGGTCGATATCCTCTGAGAACACACAGAAGCGATTCTCAATCAACAACAAGCCAGAACTTGAACATGATGGAATGAAGAAAGTCAGAAACACTTAATAGCAGCCAAAAGAATGTGTGTATGAGTGTGTATGTCAGTTATTTTATACTGTGCAGGCAAAATTACTGCATGTTAGGAATATTAAGATACCACTCGAGTCATGTCTCAAGCTTAAATATGATAGAAAGTGTATAAGGTATAAAAAGCTACCATATTCACTATAATTGTGAAAGTATTTTTTGTAAAGGTTTGTAGACACCACATTCAATTAGTCACTGTAGCTGCACGCACTGCTGACCCAGACATTCATTTTTATATACAGTGGTTTTCATCATTAATCTGTTCTAAAGTGTCTGATAACCAAAACAATCCCTAACTGAAGCAATATTTCCTATAAGAAAGAAAGTAAATCCAAATAATGTTACAGACACTCCAAAATATGAACAAAAATACATTTTATATAGAATAACTATAGTTTTACATACAGAACACAATGAGAAATAAACACAAAAGACTAATGAAATGGATGAATGAACATTTAACATCACTCTTACAGGTTTACGCTCCGTTTTACAGAGTGCCTGTGTGGTCCAGCTGGCAGCATTTGTTTTGTACACCTGTTCTCACACTCGTTTTAAGGCGATAGCACTGCATGTCATTGCTTTAGTGTGACGTGTTTTAGTTTGTTTTGAGCATTATCAATGAGAAAGAGCCAGAGAAATAACAAGAAACAGCCAGAATTGACAACAAATGGGTGGATGCTTTGTTTTCTCAAAATTAGTAACAAGTCACATGGGCACCCCGATGAAAACCGGGCAGATGAACAATAACTGGGACATAATTTCTGGGATGATAACTGAGGTTCCACTGTACATTAGCTACATAAGGAAAGTATTGCCAGTAGAACAGGATCTGATGCCATGCCAGATCACCAATGCTAATATCAAGTATTAGCTAAAGGAGTATAAAATCCTCCAGCTCCAAGAGAACCAAATTAATTTCACTTGGCTGTGAAAATGTTGACAAAATGTGTGATCAAGATTAGTAACTAACACAGTACTGCCTAGTGGAAGTATATAGTGTATTAAAAACTCCAGCAATACTGTAGACCTATAATTTGCACCCATGTTGTATTGTGGCTAATGCATGTAGAGATGCTATGTGGCTGTAACATATTTATCTTAGTGTTAGGAGCTCCATTATGGTGTATAAAAGCACACATTTGTACAAACCTGGGTTAATAATCTCCTCATCCTCACTGAAGGACACCCTAGAGCTTCTCCTTTTCCTCTTTGGTCTCTGGATATCAAGGTTGCCTTCCTCAATGGTGAGAGTGGAGATACGCTTGTTGTGGGCCGTGTTGAACTCCGTCAGGTTCTGGATCGGAAAAAGAGTCAACGCACTTCATTACACGTTAATAAGCCCAGCACTTCTGATTGTCAATCATTCACTGTCATTCAAAAAGCATCCAGGCAGAAAAACTGCTTATGTCAGCAATTTCAATTGGCAAAGCTAAACTGCTATAAGAGAGAAATTTGACCTCGGTATTTAACCCAGTGACACACACTCCAGGGGCATGAAGGGGCAGACTTGTCTGGAGTGGCGAGCAGACCTAATACGATATGGGCCCGGGGAAAAGTTGCAGGATAGGTGCTCAAAGGGCACTTCAGGTGTGTAACAGGGGACCAAACTGGTGGTTTTTAGGTCACAAGGCAATTTCCTTGACCACGAATCCACAGCTACCCCATTTTCACAACAAGCTATTTTCATACTTCAGTCTCAGGACATGCATACTAAAATTAATTGTTCTGAAAAGCACAACAATAGCTAGTGCATTAGAGACACTGCACTAGATGTTTAAATATATTCTTTAAAATGACCTTTGCATTACTGTTACAATTACACAATTATTCACCGTCAGATAAAATGTTTTTGTAAATAATAGGAAAGTAATGAATAACACAAAGCACTTTTCATATTACTGACATTGTCACATTGTGTTATTGTCGCATTTTCATATCTGCACTCGCTTTTATGCAACTTTTGTTTTTAAATTGCAAAATTCTACATCAAACTCATTTCAAAACTCAGTTCTGCCATGGCATCGGCACTTTAGGTACCAATACCTACAATGAGAACGCAAAACCAAACGCACATCTAGCTCAGTCTCCTCTTCTGGGAGTCCCAAAAGTCCTTTCAGCTCTTCGTCCTCCACCCCGCTCTCTCCTGTGGTGGCACTGGGCTGTGTCTGGGGTTTCTCTCTCAGCGTATACACCCGCGTGGACGCCCCAAAAGACATGGTGGAGTCGATGGGCACCTGTTGAGGTTTATGGGGCTCCAAACGGATTCTACCCAAAAAGGTGCCATGAGCTGGAAGGAGAAGAAAACCACCCCGGATGTTTAAATGTTTCTCCAGAAAAGCATCGAATACAGACCCTCACATCTGAGCTAACAGAACTGTTCACTTAGTCTAGAGGTCACTTCCTTAATTCTGCAATGCAGTTTCTGCAGACAAGTATTGGATTTCAGTTTCATCCTAGTTTTGCAAGCTTTTTGCTGCCTTATCAAGAACCGCCTACAATCACTTAAAACAGACATAAACATTAATCAATCAGAGGTCTCTCTTTTTTTCCCCCAATTCAGTGACTCAAGAAAAATGGGCAACTGCTTAAAAATGTTTCTTTTCAAACATGTATAACCCACTGCATAGAATGTGAATCTACATGTGGGTGGAGCATCAGAGGCCGCATTTCCCCACATCTATACAGCGGAACCTCGGTTTTCATCATTAATCTGTTCTAAAGTTGCTGATGATAAACAATAACTGAAGCAATATTTCCCATCAGAAATAATGTAAATCCAATTAATGTGTTCCAGACATTCCAAAATATGAACAAAAATACATTTTATGTAGAATAACTATAGTTTTACATACAGAACACAATGAGAAAAAAACATAAAAGACTAATAAAATGGATAAATGAACATTGGGGCCTAGTCCACACGTAGCCGGGTATTTATAAAAACGAATATCTCCCCTACATCGTTTTCAAAAACAATATCATACACGAGATCGCTTTAGAAAAGTTTTCATCCACATGAATCCGCATAAATACGCTGTAGAGTGTTGTCATAAAGACGCCAAGCGCATAGATGGCAGTGTAACACAAAGCTAACGCCCATGTCAGCCAATCAGAATCCTTCAAAACAGAAAAGTAAGTAACAAAAAACTTCTCCTTTGCTCCTCCACGTATTGGAGAAGCTGAACTTGTAAAAACAAACACGCAGAGTGTTTCAATTAACATAAAAATGAAAACTTCTCTACTGGCGTTCATCCTTCCACAGCAAGGCAGTCAATTACAGTGGTCGCGCATATGACATCACAGCATCATTTGTCGCAGATTGTGATGTTCTGGACTTTTAAACGCCGTCTTCACATGTACACACGCAAACACAAAAACGGAGTTTTTTAAAATCTCCACTTTGGCCGGAGTTTTCATAATCATTCGTTTTTGGTGTAAAACTGCGTTTGCATGTGGACGAAAGGCCCAAACGCAAAAAAATATATGCGTTTATTCAAATACCCGGCTACGTGTGGACAAGGCCTTAAACTCACTCTTACAGGTTAACGCTCTGTTTTAGAGAGTGCCGGTGTGGTCCAGCCGGCAGTCTTTGTTTTGTACACCTGTTTTTGGCCGTTATTAGTTTTAGCACCCGGTTTCAGGCCATAGCACTGCACATTGTTGCTTTAGTGTGATGTGTTTTAGTTTGTCTTTGTTATCAATGAGAAACAAAGCCAGAGAAACAAGAAACAAAGCCAGAATGAACGATGAACACGTGGGTGAGTGACAAACGTGTGGGTGGATGCTTTGTTTTCGTGAAATGACCAGTGAATCATGTAGGTATGCTGACAAAAACTGAATGGATGAACAATAACTGGCACAAAATTTCCCCGAACAAAGTTTGAATTGTATGATGACCAGGACAAACGATAACCGAGGTTCCACTATATTACATAAAATTTATAGCTTCAATAAAAACTAAAAAAAAAGCTAACTTCAAACGTCATACAATAAATATTATATTTAATAGATTATATATTAAATAAAAACAAGATCAACTTTAATTTGTTGCAATACTGTAAACAAAGTAATCTCTTTCTAAATCAATTTTTTGGAAAACTGCTAGACTTGCTAATACTAATGTTAGTTGTATGCCCTTGGGGTTGAAGAGTCTAATGGCTAAAGACAGATTACAACACTTCTACGTCACAGTTGGAGGTTTACCCATTTTTGTTTGTAAACTGTTTACATCTCTGTACTGTTTTTGAAAATCAACACAGTGTCAAAAAGCATCACAAAACCCCTAATGTCTTGGCTTATCAACCACATTTTGGAGAAAGAGGGAAACTTGTATAAATATGATTTTTTTGGCAACAATTTCTTTAAAATCAACACAAAACCAATTTTTAGAAATGTACAAATTTTTATAGTGTAAATAAAGAACTGCAAATTACAACCACTATATGTACAGAAAAACACATTAACAGGGTAATGTCAAGTGATCTCATCTGAATGATCTAAACATGATCCCAGTCTTCAGTGAAGAGATCCATTTCTCTGTTTTTTTTTTTTACAGTCCCAACACTCACTGCTGTTGAGGTCGATGAGAAAGACCCTCTTGAGATGTCGGTGATAGACGAGAGCTGCATGCACACGTGAACACGACTGGTGGTCTATCGTGAAGTCACAGTGGTCTGGATTCCTCCCAAAGAGGTAGAACTTTTTCTCATCAATGATAAGTTTCTGAAAATACCAAAAACCAAATATGAAAAGAATATCAGACATGAAGGGCATGACTTAAGGTATAGCACATAAATACATTTAATACTGATTCAATAATGTGTTATGGTAAAATATTGACTTGCATTACTTTGATTTTAAAAATCTTTGTTGGATTAGATACACTGAAAAAATATAAACACGACTTTTATGAGCTGATTTCTATGTACACAAAAGGCCTTTTTCTCTCAAATACTGTTCACAAATGTGTCTAAATCTGTGTTAGTGAGCACTTCTCCATTACCGAGATAATCCATCCACCTCACAGGTGTGGCATATCAAGATGCTGATTAGACAAAATGATTATTACACAGGTAGCCTTAGATTGGACACAATAAAAGGCCACTCTAAAATGTGCAGTTTCATAACACACATAGCACAATGCCACAGATGTCAAGTTTTGAGGGAGTGTATAATTGGCATGCTGACTGCAGGAATGTCCACCAGAGCTGTTGCCCATTAACTGAATATTCATTTCTCTACCATAAGCCATCACCAAAGGCGCTTCAGAGAATTTCGGCATACATCCAACCGATCTCACAACCACATGTAACCACACTAGCCCAGGACCTCCATATCCCGTATCTTTATCTCCAAGATCGTCTGAGACCAGCCACCCAGACAGCTGCTGTCCAACAATCGGTTTGCATAACCAAATAATTTCTGCAAAAACTGTCGGAAACCGTCTCAGGGAAGCTCATCTGCATGCTCATAGTCCACAACGGGGTCTTCACCTGACTGCAGTTTGTTGAAGTAAGCATCTTGAATGGGCAAATGCTCACATTCAATGCCATATGGCACATTGGAGAGGTGTTCTCTTCAAGGATGAATCCCAATTTTCACTGTACAGGGCAGATGGCAGACTGTGTGTATGGTGCTGTGCGGGTAAGCGGTTTGCTGATGTCAATGTTGTGAATCTAGTGGTCCATGGTGACAGTGTGAAGTCCAATGTCACAGCAATGGTGAACACAGTATACTGTACAGCAGTGTTAATTTCGTTAACGATAATTATGACGAAAAATATTCGTTGACGAACATTTTTTCACGACGAAAACGAGACGAAAACTAAATAAAAACTAATATTTTAAAACGAAAACTATGACTAAACGTATTAGACTTTTCGTCGACGAATAAAAACGAAACGAAAATGTCACAGAATGACTAAAATAATGTTTTTGTCCAGTAATCCGCTTTTTAAAGTAAACCTGCTGCACGTCTGACTTTCTCAAAGCACGTTAAGCTCAGTCACTAGTGATGGGTTGTTCGCGAACGAGCCGGCTCTTTGAAGTGAACGATTGGAACCGGCTCCACAATGGGAGCCGTTTTTTTCCTTCCGTATCTCTGGTTCACGAACCTAATTTTGAACCGTTCGGCGCATTTCCACCAACAAAAATACAGGCCCGAACCAGGAACGTTCGTTCGCAGCGGGAACCAAAAAATACATGGTTTTTCAGTGCGATCCAAATGCACCTGCGCACTGAGGCGACTCGTAGCGTACAGTGGTCCACTGAAGAAACTCAGTTTTTGTTATGTATTTGGTGTTCTCCGGAGTTTCAGGAGAAACTTGAGGGGAGTATTAGAAACTCTACAGCGAGCTGGTGGAGGATTTAGCTCAGACAGGTTTTGTTCGTTCAAGAGAGCGAGTGATAGATAAGCTAAAGAAGCTAAAAAAGGACTACAGAGATTCTAAAAAGGAGCTATCGCACAGTGGAGCTGGACGAGGGAATGTACCGGCTCTAGATTTGACACACAAATGCTCGCATGTAGTCGATGCGCTCCGGCATCTTTGTTTATAATTCCGCTTTGTTGATGACGTACACCGTGACGTATCCTCGGTTCAACTAGTGGAAACGCGGGCTGATTCACTAAAAAGCACCGAGGTTCTCATAAGCCCGAACGGCATCAGTTCAAGAACCAGTTATTTTGAAAAGTGCAGAGTTCTTCATCTCTAGTAGTTCAAAACCTGTATTGTTCACATGTTTTTTTTTATCCTTCATAGTTTTATACTTTAATTTAATAGCACTGTAAGTGATACTTGTGTTATGGTGCCATTTTGTTATGAAGCTGCTTTAATACTTTTTCGTATTGTGGTGGGTGATTGTATTTATAACTTTAATTTATTTTATGTTATTTTTGTAGCAGTGGTGCTATTTTGTGATAATTTAATAATTGGTTATAATAAAATTTTTATTTATAAAGCATTGTTATGCAGCATTTTTACTCATCACAAGTGCTTAACAATGTCAGTAATGAAACAAAATGTTATAAAATTAGGTTTAAGCTATTAATTAATAATGTAAAAAATATATATGGGGAGCCGTTTGGGAGCCGAAAGAGCCGGCTAAACACAGTAAGAAGAGCCATTAGAGCCGCATCTCAAAATAGAGCCGAAAATCCCATCACTAAGTCACAGACAAGTTTACAAAGTCGAGCTAAAATCATTTTCAAAGTGGAGCTGCAGTCGCGTCAGTGTCAGGTGGTCAGGACTGAAAGTTTTACATACATACATACATACTTATATAGCGCTTTTCTAGACACCCAAGGACGCTTTACAATCAACACACTCCATTTACACACTCCAGTGAGAAGCGGCAGCCAGTCGCGCACAGCGTACTCTCAACCGGAAGCGACCGTCCACCTGGAGGACTGCATCAAACACTAGGGGGATCACCCAGGACAGAGTACCAACCATATCTGGGCAAACATACATACATACATACATACACAGACATACACATTCATACACACCAGGGTAATTTTAGAGTATCTAATCCACCTGATCTCCATGTTTTTGGACTGTGGGAGGAAACCGGCGTCCCCGGAGGAAACCCACGCAGACACGGGGAGAACATGGAAACTCTGCTCAGATACGGACTCGAACCCAAGACCTCGGCGACCTTTTAGTCAGTCTTTTTTGCGTCGAGGCGTTCCGATAAATGCGTTTTTTCTGACTGATTTTCCAGCGGCTCCAGAACCCAAGCTCAGGCATAGACTCGTCTCAAAGGTACAAGAGGGGCACAGACGCACCCAAAGGAGGCCCCTGCGGCCAAAGGAGGGTGTCAGGTTTTTGTACCTCTAGTCCACCTAATCTATGAGATTTTAATGGGACCACAC
>BRDA01003323.1:0-17949 GCA_036984385.1 Crenuchus spilurus
TAAAATATTGACATTTGCCATCTCCACATCATTGCATTCAGTTTTTATTCACAATTTGCTTAGTGTCCCAACTTTTTTGGAATCCGGTTTGTACAAGACCTTCTTAGGCAAGATCAGACTCAGCTAAGTTTCAGTTAAGGTCACTAAGGTTAAGTTGTCACAGATGTAAAAGTATAAAGTGATTTATAGTTTTAAATGTCAGAGGTTTGATCATGTGACTGCAGTGTGTGTAAAGAGAGAGAAGTGAGTGTTGAACCTTGTTCTTGTTGCTGGCCAGATTAATCCGGAGGATTCCCATCCCATGCAGAACAAACTTCATCGAGGTGAGCAGATTGTCCAGGACAGCCAGCTAAAGACAGAAAACACAGAATTAAAGTCAGAGTGAGCATTTAACACACACACACACACAGATGGAGAGAAAGAGACAGAGAAGAGAGGAGAGAGAGAGAGGGCGCATAATTCAGTGTAATAAAGACAAAAATGTGGAGAAGCAGCAGTGTATGCTGTGTTTGTGGTTGGTTCTATGGGTCATATCAGGGACAGCTGAGGGGAGGACGGCCGTAATTAAAACATGAACAATCCCAGCAAGACACTTGAACCACAGCCTGGGGTCAGCACTCAACCATCACTCACAGCTTTTACCTCCACCCCTCATCTCCTCAAAGCAACAGCTCAGCAAAAAGCCTAATTTACTCTCTACCCCCAAAAACCCAACAGACCCCCTCATACATGTCATTATGAACAGGAGCAAGAACTACACCTTCAGCTCCGCAAGGGAGTTACTACACCTTCAGCTCCGCAAGGGAGTTACTACACCTTCAGCTCCGCAAGGGAGTTACTACACCTTCAGCTCCGCAGGGTAGTTACTACACCTTCAGCTCAGCAGGGTAGTTACTACACCTTCAGCTCAGCAGGGTAGTTACTACACCTTCAGCTCAGCAGGGTAGTTACTACTCTTGGGGTGCAAGAAAAAATTGCTTCGAGCTCGATTCGCATTTCTCACATTGAACGATTCAGAATCAATTCTCGTTTTCAAAAAATTTATTTTTTTTGCGAGTGCGGATGTGCCTTCTCAGCTACCGTAGTGCTAGGCAAAACAAGGAAGCAGCGTGGGCTATGTACAGGCATGCAAGCCAAGCTGCGGTCTTTGAAAACAAATTTTACCATCAACCCGGCCCGGGTAAGAAAGGGCTTGACGTGACTCATGCGATTTGCAGAGATTGCAACGGTAAAGTATTTTGTTTGGAAAAATCGGAAAAAAAATCAATTAGTGACCCCAAGAATCGTTTCTGGATCGATTCGTTTGATTCCCAAAAATTCGCAGCCCTATACTACATCTTCAGCTCCGCAGGGGAGTTACTACACTTTCAGCTTCAGAAGGGTAGTTTGCTAAAGTGACTGTTAAAGGAAAAAAGAACTGGTAATACCAGCATGGTAGAACTGTGACTTTTTGATGATAGTCCCAATGTGCTAAAATGGTAATAATACAGTAATAAAACTAATTTTAGTATGCTAATACTACTAGTTTTAGTATGGTAATACATCTAGTTTTACTAGGGCAATATAACTACTTTTAGTAGAGTACAACAACTACATTTACAACAATAACCTATTTTACCATGCTAATACAACTAAATTTACTAGGGTTATACAACGAGTTTTACTATGGTAATACAACATGTTCTAGTACAATAAAACTCAATGTATTTTACCGTTTCACAATGAGAGTAACACTCCTGAGCTACTTCATATTGAATTGCAGCATCATATTATTTAGCAGCACTGAATCACAGCAGGTCTGAATCATAATGCATCACTGATCATTGGTACGTTTGCGAGATGTTTGGATGGAAACCAGGTTCATGATTTTTGGTGGATTTTCCATACAGGTGTTGATTAGTGTCCATCAGAAGTACACCACATCTTTACTCTGATGATGCTGCGCATGAACATGTCACCAGTACTAAACCTTGCTGAGCGTTTGATCTTAATAAAGTGGGAGCCTCAGACGACGACAAGTGTCTGAGTGGGCGAGAGAAAGCAAGATTAGCACCTCGTATGAAACAGGTGCTGGTGTGCGACAGTGATAAGGAATCGACGTGACGTTGTTTGGGCTTCACCGAGCGCGAGTCTCATTATCATGCTTACTGTGCGATGCTGCTTTTTTTCTGCAGAGAGCCGATACCGTCAGGCCTGCTGGGCATCCACGTCATCTGGCACTTCAGCCAGCTGTCAATTTATCACGCATATTAATACAACAATGTCAAAACAGGCCTGTCTGGAGTTTAGAGTGCCTGCTGATGAACAGATGGGCTAATGTGAGCTGCCTACATTAGCATCAAGGCTTGGAGCAGGAGACGAGGGTCCATCAACACCATCCACACACTTGTGTCTACATTTGGGACGAAATCACAGAGACCCTCAGTCTTCACACCAACTGTGCTGAGTTTGTCTCTGACTTTACATCTACAAGGTGGACCAACAAGGTAGGTGTGTGTAAGGTTCACATATTTTTGCCAGTCACAGACGCATAGTATTGGATCATGGAGTCAATCATGAAGCTTTAGGTCAACTTTATGCAGAAATGTTTGTGTAAACAATGAAGAACCTTTCTAATGTTTAAAGAAACTGAAATTAACGTTCTAGGAAGAACCTGAACCTTAAAAGGTTCTTCAGACCAACAAAAACCAACTTGGTTTTGATGACTGTACTTTTTGGTCTTACCAGGTAAGAGCTGTGATTTTTTCCTCTCCAGAAAAGGTTGGTGTCAGCTGACTCTTGCGCTAGAACTCTTCTTCTTCTCTGAGATTTGCGCCGGTTGAACGGTCCACAGGCTGCTAGTCGTGGCGGCGGTCAAATCCTCCCCTCCTCCCGGTCAGCAGACCCTGTCTGTCCAAAACAAACACATTCTTGGCCTTTTCTCTGCGTCTTTGTTGGCAGGAGGGGAGATGCGAAGGCCGTGGGTTTTCCAGGACAGAGCCGGACACCGAGCGGTTATTAAAGAGCTTTTCTGTGTTGTTCTAAAGCTCTGGAATGTCTTTATAGTTCAGCGGTTTTATCCGCCCTTATTGATCTGTTTCACCAGTTTATGATTCACCCTCTCCCTCCCCTCTCTCTTACATGAATCTGTACTTTACCAAAGGAAAACTGCAACTACTTACCTGTCCATACACACATGATTCATACATTTTGACCAGATTGTAGAAGTTTAAGCACAAAGTTTTAGTGAAATTACACATGAGCTCCTTTCACACAAGCACAGAAACCATGAATTTAGAACATTATAGAGCAAAATATATTTTTTATTATGAAACAATAGAAGTCACATCACCCCTACACTTCCTGTAGAGTATTACAGTCTGTAAGAATGACTGCGTGGATCATATCTCCCACTGTCGGCCATGATTACTTGCTGGGGCAAAAACTAAATTATTGTTAGTAGCACCATATTGTGCCGATGTGTGGGTTAAATGTGGTGGCCAAATTCCTGTGTGTGAGACACATTGGTCAATGTTCTCGGATTGACTAACAGGCTATAATAACAACAACAACAACAATAATTTCTGCAAAATATATAATGAAATATAATATTTATCAATATACAGTCTAGGAGTCTTGACACTTAAGCCTCACAACTCCAGCTCTCAACTAAAGAAGCAAAATTTGGACTCCAAGCATCTCTTGGTTGACTGACTATATCTGATATAAGTGAGAAACACACACACACACACACTTCTTAGTTACGTCAGTAAAGGCTGCAGGTGTTGTGTCAGTGTTATCTGATGGGTGTGTTTAGGTGACTATCCAGTGTAAAGGAATGACTCATACTGTTTAAACTCACCACTTTATAAACACACATACACTCACTGCTCTCTAGACATGTATTGTAGCCATAAACTGTCATATGAAAATTTGTAATTAATTATTTATCTGCTTCCTGCTGATTTGGTGCTGCTCTGAACATCAGCAAAGCAAGTGAACAACTGTTTTCTAACAAATATGAAGTTATGATGCATGAAATACAACATAAAAAATACTGCGCACATTCAGTGATGCTATTCACTTATTCTGTAAGCATACCTGCTAACAAGATTAGCATTAGCAACCTAGTTCCAACCTGTTTTACATCTTGGACTGCGATGCTGTGGAAGCTGTAAAAAGCACCACGTTTCTGTGGGTTCACTTCACGGAAAACTTTACCTGGTCAAAAAACAGTGTCTCTCTATTCAAAAGGGCACAGCAGTGCCTTCACTTTCTGCAAAGGATGAGGAGAGCAAACCTCCCCACTCCTGTCCTCATGACCTTCTATAGCATCCATCCTCATCAGCAGCCTCCCAGTCTGGTCTGAGAGATGTCCCTCCATAGAGTGGTGACATCAGCGGTGAGAACCACAAAGACATCACTTCCATCCATACCGGAACTGCACTCTGAGCCAGTAGGATAAACAAGAACCACACATTCCTTGCTCATGGACTTTTCAGGCTTCTGCCCTCTGGCAAACGCTACCGCAGCAGTCACTGCAAAAACCAACAGGCTTGGCAGGAACTTGTACCCACAAACAATCAGACTTCTAAACTGCCATTAAAACACACACACACACACACACAGGGCCAGCGCTCCACATACGTGGATCACGCACTGTGCGTGGGGCACCATGATTTCACAGGGGCACCACACATCTTCGGGGGGGCACCACGTGCTCTTTTGGTCAGCACCCCCCCCCCCCAAGAAAACAAACGTCAAAAATAGTCAAAGTTCGTTGATTAGCAATATCATTAGCAATGTCAGAGGGGCCGTGGGTAGTTACGCACGTTTGGCACCCGCATGCCTAGCACCTGTGCTGCACAAACACACACAACATGCTGGACCATCAGAACTGCTGAACACACATGAACTGTTTAACACACACCACTGACAAAAATACAGAAACATATTTTCAAATGCAGCTACTATTGTGCAATAATTACTCTTATGCACTTTTCACTTTTCAATAGTGTAAATTTTACATTCATGTTTCACAGTGTACCATGTGCAATATTCACAGATATATGCAAGATATTATTTAATACTGTATTCCAAATCCCATTTTTATTCTTATGAATACTGCGTGTCTAATGTTTGTCTAATATGAATAGTGGTGTTTGAAAGTTTGTGAACCCTTTAGAATTTTCTACATTTCTGCATAAATAAAACATCAGATTTTCACAAAAGTCATAAAAAGTACGGTAGATAAAGAGAACCCAGTTAAACAAATGAGACAAAAATATTATACTTGCTCATTTATTTATTGATAAAAATTATCCAATGTGACATATTTGTGAGAGGCAAAAGTATGTGAACCTTTGCTTTCAGTATCTGGTGTGATGTGGTCCTCCTTGGAACCCTGCCATGCACACCATTGTTGTTCAGTGTTCTCCTGGTGGTGGATTCAAATATTAACATTAGCCAATGTGAGAGAGGCCTTCAGTTGCTTAGAAGTTACCCTGGGGTCCTTAGTGGCCTCGCTGACTATTACACGCCTTGCTCTTGGAGTCATCTTTGTTGGTCGATCACTCCTGAGGAGGGTAACAATGGTCTTGAATTCCCTCCATTTGTACACAGTCTGTCTGACTGTGGATTGGTGAAGTCCAAACTCTTTAGAGATGGTTTTGTAACCTTTTCCAGCCTGATGAGCAACAACTCTTATTCTGAGCTCCTCAGAAATCTCCTTTGTTTGTGCCATGATACACTTCTGCAAACGTGTTGTGAAGTGCAGACTTTGATGGATCCCTGTTCTTTAAATAAAACAGGATGCCTACTCACACCTGATTGTCTTCCCATTGAATGAAAACACCTGACTCTAATTTCACCTTCAAATTAACTGCTAATCCTAGAGGTTCACATATTTTTGCTACTCACAAATATGTCATATTGGATCATTTCCTCAATAAATAAATGAGCAAGTATAATATTTTTGTCTCATTTGTTTTGTCTCTTCATCTACTTTTAGGACTTGTGTGAAAACCTGATGATGTTTAAGGTCATATTTATAGAGAAATACAGAAAATTATAAGGAGTTCAAAAATTTTCAAGCACCACTGTATAGTCTAAATGTACGGCAATATATTTTGCACATTTGAGGAAAAACAATTTTGTTCAGTTGTACACTCCTTGTTGCATAGTCTGAATGAGAAAGTTCACTATTAATAAAAATTTTCTTTAAAATTAGTCAATTACAGGCTGATGTGTGCAATGGGGTGAAGGGCATGTGTGGGGGGTCAGGTGACAGGAGGCATCATGTGGGTACAGGAATCACATTGGGGAGGAAATGTTGGGGGAATCAAGTACGGAAGATCACATCTGGGGAGTGTGTAGGGGGAATCACATGGAGAGGAACGCATGGGGGAGGATCATATGGAAGGTCACGTGGGATCAAGTGGGAGATTATGTAGGGGGAAGGATGTGATGATCATATGGAAAGTGACGTGAGGAGGATGACATGGGGGAGGACCACGTGAGGGTAACGTGAGTCTATGTTAGAGAGGTGAGGGTTGTGTGTGTACATCACTATCAGCATGCAGGCCTCTGCAGTCCCATCATGTCTTTCTGAGCCGTCATCAGCAGGGCTGTTTGCGTGTTCGTTAGGAGGAAGCACACGGGTGGTTTGTTCTTCAGTGCGTGTTAAAGCTCAGTAGGAATGCAGAGGAACGAGTTTCAGACCAATGGCTTACTGATTATCTTTAACTAAACCTAAAGCAACATAAACACAGACCAAACCACACCTGCACAGGATTAGGATAAGACCAGGTGTCAGATTACATCTGAGTGAGAAAGACAGAGAGACTGCAAGACAGAGTGACAGAAAGGGGGGGGGGGTAGCCGTGTGTGTGTGGTGTACGATTACAGGGCCCTCAGGCAGACACTGAGTGTTTGACAGTTACAGTATCAAATACATTACATCATTCACACACACACACACACACACACACCATTGTGTTTAAAGTTAAACATGGTGATAACACACTGACCTAAAATGAGTCACCTCAGCAGGGTTACAGAGTTCACAATATAAGAGCCTTCTCTCTCCGTGTGTGTGTGTGTGTGTGTGTGTGTGTGTGAGAGAGAGAGAGAGAGAGAGACAGCAAGAGAGAAAGACAGAGAGAGAGAAAGAGACAGAGAGAGAGATAGAGAGAGAGAAAGAAAGACAGAGAGAGGTGTCTTTATTCCCGCTGATCTAGTCACTAGGAACACTAGTCAGTCCTGACTGACATGAAGTCTGAGAGTTAATTAACTCAGATTAATGAACTAATACACAGTTTTTCTGAGTGAGCTGTGTCTGACTGAAACATGATGTTACACCATCTACTAGACGTCTGAAGGGGGTCTTTACAGTGTCACTAAAATGTTTGCAGGGCTCAGGACTGCACCCATGATGCGTATTCTATTAATTTAACAACTGGTGTGATTTGTGAGATTCTAGGTCACAAAACTTCCTGTGAGTTAGGAATGAAGCTGACCGTTAAGCAGGTGATAATCAGTTTCTCAGGCGTCACGACGATCTTTCACCTGAGCTCACCTTAAAGCTAGTCAGCTCCTGCTGGGTGAAGCCATGGCTGTGAATGATTTTCATCTGTTTCACCAGAGTACTCTTACCGCTCTCAGCAGCACCTACACACACACACACACACACACACACACACACACACACACTCAATGTTCGTCATTCAGCATTATTGCCTGTTTCATTCAATGTGTACTGTCTCTCGCTGAAACATCAAACACTCAGACAACACTCCGTCTGAATTTGAACCCAAATCTTAGTGTTTTTATGTAGCAACTACTTTTTTTTTTGTAAAAATTAAAAACATTTAAACGTGTTTTAGGATTTGTATTATAACCAGAAATGTGCATTTCTTAACATAGGTTGCACAGATAAAGTTGTCACTTCCAGGCTATTACTAAGTTGTCAATAAGGTGATGGTTCCTACAGTACCTGGGGTGGTTGCTAGGCAGATGTTATGATATCCTAGGTGGTTGCTAGTATATTGGTGGGTAGTTGCTAGTGTATAATAAACATTTCATCATAATAATTAATTACTGGAGGTAGGCGATATGGCAAAATCAAAGTCATGAAAATCCTTTTTAAATATTATTACTATTACTACATTCACTATACTAATACAGGTAATAATAATAATAAATTATTATTACCTGTATTAGTATAGTGAATGTAGTAATAGTAATAATAATAAATTATTATAAATTATTATTATTAGTGGTAGTCGACATGGCAAAATCAAAGTCACATCATGACCCTTTAATATTATTTTTTCTACTACTATATCCACGACACTTATAACGGTAATAATAATAATAATGTATTATTATTATTATAGCGTGATATTTAAACAGGTAATATTTTAAACAGATGCTTAAACAGGTAATTATTATTACCACATGCATGATACTTGTAATACATATTTTTGTGAGATCAAGCTGTCTTGGTCAAATTAAAGTGAAAGTACTGTTTTCAAATCAAATGACGTAACGTGCGCGCTCCTACAAGGGGATGCATGTCGCGGCGGGGGAGCAGTATTCGGCACAACACTGGAGTGTTCACTCACCGAGCAGGAGGATCTTGACTGCGTTCATCTCCCGTTTGGCGTATTCGTACAGATCTTTGTCTATCCGAGCGCTGTGTATCTTCTTCTCCTTCTCTTCTTCTGTGAGTTCGGAGCTGAAACACAGCCCCATGTCTCACACGCATCTCATACACACCTCACGGAGCTCAGAACGGGGAGAAAAAGTAGATAAAAAGTGGAGAAAGTACTCCAAAAGTCTCACAAACTGTCCGCTCAGGCCTCAGCTGGACTACCGGTCTACTGTCCTCCAGTAACACAGCGTCCACATACTTTAGACCGTGTACCTGAACTCCACTCACTTTAATCAACTCCACTCAGCAAAATAAAAGTCCACA
This sequence comes from Crenuchus spilurus, assembly GCA_036984385.1. Lineage (NCBI taxonomy): Eukaryota > Metazoa > Chordata > Actinopteri > Characiformes > Crenuchidae > Crenuchus > Crenuchus spilurus. Next base: position 8,957 of record BRDA01003323.1, read on the forward strand.
GTCCAGTCCACAGAGCAAAATAAAAGTCCAGAGTACAGACAACAAAAAAGTCCACAGTCCAGTCCACAGAGCAAAATAAAAGTACAGTCTACTCAGCAAAAAAAAAAAGTCCAGAATACATACAACAAAATAAGTCTGGTGTTCAGTTCACAGAGCAAAATGAAAGTCCAGTCCAGTCCAGTCCAGTTCACAGGGCAAAAAAGTACAGTCCACTCAGCAAAACTAAGAGTCCAAAGTATACAAAACAAAATAAAAGTCCAGAGTCCACTCAGTAAAATAAAAGTTCACAGTCCAGGTCAGAGGGCAAAATAAAAGTCCAGTGTCCACATTACAAAATAAAAGCACAGAGTCCAGTACACAGCAAAATAGAAGTCCTGTCCAAAATCCAATCCAAATAAAAATAAAACTGCCATTCGCAGAGCAAAATAAAAATCCAGCATCCAGCCCACAGAGCAAAATAAAAGTCCCCAGAAATTTTATTTCCCATTACAGACCTCCACCTGTCTGTTAGCTGGACCAACTCGGTGCTCTACAAATACAACACAATTCAACACATTTTCTTCCTTTAATGTTCATATTTTTTCATAAATTAGTATTTTTTACATGAGCACTTTCTTGCATCAGACAAACCATATAACCTGTATATGTGTAAAGCAAGATAAACTATTTTTAATAGTCTTGATATCAGATGAAACAATGAATGAGCAGTAGTCCAAATACTTTTGTCTATGCAGTATACCTTGTATACATCCCTGGATAGAGTTCAGATAAACACAGTTCAAGTCACAGTTGAAGCAAATTAAGGGCTGTTACTGACAGTCAATTATCTTTTTGATGATTTATTGTTGTGTTGATGGGATGAGTGCGAAGTTGTGGAGACACTGAGAAAAACAAATTAGTTTTACATGAACCAACAATGAATGACATCCAACAAAATGGAGATTTCCAACAGATACAGAACATTTCTACTCACAAATTAGAGACAGTTGACAGATCAATCACAAGAATCACGATCAGGTTTTAAAACATATTATTGCTTAGTTTTACAGACATGTGCCTTTTAGCCCAGGATTTGAATCATTAATGGAAATGAGTCCACAATTAACATTTAGTGTTTAAAACATGAACTAAAAGTGGTGTTTGGAAGCAAACTGACCTAATAAATCTACTATAAATGTGGAAAACAAGCTTGTTTGTAATGGTCAGTTTTTACATTCCTTTACATTCACTGGCATTTCTTCATGTGAGATACTGACCATCATCATCTGAGGAGCACATTAAACTAAAACCAAATCTACTAATGTAAAAACATGTACTTTCCCAATATATCAAGTTAAAAATTAGCTGCAAATAAATAAAACATTCCCATTCTAAATATAGAATCAATTTTAAAGTTAAACTATAAGACTGTGAAGCTTCAGACCAAGTTCCCAATATTTGCTATGACAACACCTCCACAATTTGGTAATTTTTCTAATCAAGAGAGCTAGTCTAATTATTTGCAGTTCTACATAAAAAAAATTAAAGAATTCATTTTTGTTCACAATTTTATCCAAAAATGTAAACCGTCATATTTTATATTCATGACATGTAAAATAACATTCAATGAAAATCAGAAATCCAGAATCTCAAACTCTTAATAAATTACAGTTCAAACTGTAATAAATATAAAATTTGACAGTTCACCTTTAAATTAAAATATAAACACAAATGAACTTTTTTTCCTTCAATTTTCTCATTTTTGTAGCTGCAGTAGACTGAGCTACAAAGCCGTTACAAAGACTTCCTCTACAAATACACATCTGACGCTAAATATTGTTGATGTTGCCCATTTAAAATGAAGCTGGAACATCTAAAACCACCTGAGTTTGATGGGCAAAGCTTAAGCTCAGTCTTTGGTGTGAATGAAGTTGGATGGGTGCTCTTAATGGGATCACAATAAAATATTTCAATGAAAAACACCAAAACATAATCATGAACATTTAAAACTCTTCACTTTTAGCTAAAATATTCATTTAAACCAATTGAACAGACAGAATGTCACAATTTCCTGCTTTGTTTCAAATCAATAAACAGACTTGTTTGGAGTCTTTGCTTCTTTGGAGCTATGAAGCTAATGCTAATAGCTGAAAAACATATAGCTGCTAGTTAGCTACATTAGCCCTGTGAATGTAATTATCTAAACTTAAATAACACGATGTTTGGAGTCTGAAATTTCGATTAAATATTGTTACGTGAATGTGAAAAATGTGAAATTTTCTTTCACAATTAAAACAGCAAATGCCTTTTTTACCACTGTGTTCAAAAGGTTTTTCACAGCAAACAAATGGAGAAAATGACTTGTCTTCTTCATGTCATATACTAATAGCTATTTTCAGACTTCAGTAACTCAACAATTTATGTTTCTGAAGTTTGTCTTAACATTTGGGATGCTGAGACATGCAATAAGCTGATAGGCCATCTTGGTTGTTGCTATGGGAACAGCAGTAACAGCTATGATTTGGCTGATTGCATTTGAAAACTTGAAAAAATCAAAGACAGGGCAACAAAAATGCTAAAATTGTTGCATCTAATTTACTGTGCAAGAAATCATACGTTTAACATGTCTGAATTAATTTGTCTGAATAAATCATGTTCAACGCTCAACAGCTTAAACACTGTAGCTACAAGGCTAAAGTGACACTTAAAGCAACTTGTTAGCATTGTATAAATCCCTTCTGTCCAACCTATCTAGCTTATGTAGCTATGTTAGCTTCAAAACTCTAGTAAAAAGAAGCAAGTCACCAAATGTCTGGGCTAACTTGCTACAGGAGTCAGAGAGAAAAATCTCCTTTGACCAAATCATAGCTGTAGAGAGGGATTGCTGGAACACAGGATCTCCAAGTTAGCTACAAAGTTTCAGCCCAACATTAAGGATTATATTCTAGGAATGCCCTCCTGCTTGTTCCCTTTGAACAAGTTTGACTTTGGACTTAGGTTACCTGGCTAAACTTAGAAATCCTGTGTTCTGAAATAGTCTATCAGGGCTTTTGGGTGAAACTTGCAAGTTACTTCCAAAGTTCCTGAAGTTCAACAGAAATTATCCAGTTAGCCTCCATCCCAATCATATTAAAAACTTGCCTTTTGCTCTTGTTCATAATTAAAAAGTAATATATTTGTAAAAAGTCATATATTTGATATTCATTACACATAAAGTGACATACTTCAGGTCTTTGTGTCTTAATGTTGATCAGTGTGATTTATAGCTCAATCAGTCACAGTAACATGATGGTCAGTAATAGTGTTGGCACTTTGGGCATCTCCATAATGCTTGTCGGCAGATGGAACCATTAAGTGCTCAAAAATCACCTGGTAGGTGTTGACTTTGGTCTAAACACAATGGACAAACAGCAGAAGCTCAAACCATCACAGACTGCAGAAACTGCACATTGGACTTCAGACAGCTTGGACTGTGTGTCTCTCAGACTCGAAGAGCTGATTTACAAATTAAATGTAAAAAGAGGACTTTGTACTGAGTAACAGTCCAGGTCTGGTTCTGCTTTGTCCAGATAAGACACTTCTGATGTTGTCTCTGGTTCAGGAGTGTTGATATTAGTGTATGTGACAGTTGTAGCTCTGAGAGATACACAGTATTTATACTGTTTATAGTCATTTACTCAAACTCATCATCACATATTATCATCATCTGAGATATAAGTCACACTAATCGGTAACACTTTATAATAAATTTCATTAATAGCTCATTAACTAATGATTAATAACTGTGAACAAATCATTAGTTCATGAGAATTTAATTAACAAATGATTTACTAATGATTTACAAATTATTTACTAATGATTTGTTAACATTTGCAAAAATGAATACAATCATTAGTAACTACATGAACTGTCATTTATAAACATTTGTTCATGTTCAAATTCTCATGAACTAATGATTTGTTCAGTTATTTATCATTAGTTAATGGCTTATTAATAAAAATTATAAAGTGTTACCCACTGATCTACATTAAAACAAAAAAGGCTCAAAATGTCAGTTTGCATGTAAGAATATAAAACACATTTACCTTTTTAAATTAAATTATAAAAAATTAACCTTTTACACAGTATTCTAATGACCATACACAAGGCAGAACAACACAGAAATTTCCCAAAAATGACCTTTTTCCCCTGACAAATGGTTTACACAGAATGTATTAAAAACATAATAAAATGACACTACATCAGACTACTGTAGTGGATGAGGACAAAAAACCTCTCAGACAGAGAGACTAATGTGTGAATTTCTACCCATTTAACAGGTATCATAAAATAATTAACCATTCACTCATCACATGATGAGCCTTTATCATTAATCAGAAGACCATTTTAAAAACTGTCTATTAAAGCAGCCCAGTTGACTTTTATGTAGAGACACTGGTGCTGTAGAGCTAAACCAGCACATTTTATAGCTAATAAATGACTGGTACCTAGAGAGGATACACAGAGCTAGGCAAAGAAAGGCTGAGGAAAATGGCTCATTTGTGTTTTTAGAATATTAGAATTAATGTAAATAATTCAGCACACCCTGATCATGTATGGTTATGATAACTGTAAAGACTCATCTTCATCCAGGTTTGGAAACATCACTTGGAAACAAGTGAATTAAATCAATTTTAGCATTAATAATTTGTTTTTGTTTCAATTTCCTATGGACCCAAATTTATTACATTTACTCACAGGCCACTTCATTAGGTAAACATACCTACAGACTCTAGTCTCTGTTTCTCTGTATACTTTGTTTGCCTCCTTTCATCCTGTTTTTCAATAGACAACCAGAGAGCAAGTGGATCATTCTCACCACAGCAGCGACACTGTTGTGGTGGTGGTGAGTGGATGAGAGCTGCTGATGTTCACCTCAGTGTCACTGCTGGAGTGAAAATTTTGCACCAACCAGCCAACAGCATCTGGACTAGAGGACCAACACAAAATGTGCTGAGATGCAGTCTCTGACTTTACAACTACAACAATAAAGGAGTGGACAGTCTTTAACACACCACCACCACATCAGTATCACTGAGAATGATCCACCTGCTCTGTGGGGTCCTGTCCACTGAAGAACAGGAAGTATACAGAGAAACAGATGGACTACTGTCTGTAATTGCAGAGCTTGATTGCACCAATACAGTGTGCTGTTTCTACGCAACTTTACTACAGTACTGTAATAATCTCCTACCACCAAAAACATCACTGGGCAGCTTTACAGTGATGCTACAGCTGTCCACAGAATTAGACCGGGGTGTGAGGACAGGAGAGGACACAAAAAGAGAACCAGTGTTACTCTGGTCAAGCCCTTGGGTCTTGCTTTGTTATGTTTTTGCTTGCTTGCTACTGTGCGGCCGCCTGGTTCTTCTCTCCATCCTCTCTGTGCTTCAGTGTCTCGATCACAGCCATCTCCTTCGCTTCCTTCTTCTGATTCCTCGCCTCAAACTGCAGTCTGAGAGATACGAGCAAAAGAAAGACCAGAAAAATTCAATTTAGCAGAAGCACAGCCAAATGTCCCCACTTCTAAAGATCTGACTTGTGTTTCCATCCTTTTGGACACGCACACACACACACACACACACACACACACACACACACGTTAGTTTCTGTGAATTGTGGGGTTATTACATAGACTTACACAAACCTTAACCTCAGAACATGTCTTCACCTTCAAACTTCATGATTTATGTTGTAGGGACCAGCTTTGTAGAAAGGACCCCACAATCTGAGTGTTTATGTAATACTGAGTCAAATTAAACCTAAACATAACCTTAGCAACCAAAGGTCAAAGCTTCTGCTCTTTTAATTAAAAATGTAATGAAAATGTCACATTTCAGCAAAATGTCCCCATGTTTACAAATCTGACATGCATTCCTATCATTATGAGGAGTTTCAGTCCCCATCAGGGGACACACACACACACACACACACACACACACACACACACCTGTTCTCTATGATTCTCTGCACAATGTCATCGGTTGTGAGGCTGTTCCCGCTGTCCACAATCTGAAATATCCCTCTTTTCTTGGGCTCCTGTGTACATCATCAATGCTCATCAGCAACCAATAAACAACATGAAGTAACCGCTGAACAGGGAGTATGTTTATGTGTGTGTTTATACCCATTGGTGTTCAGAACTTCGTGTTAATATGTAGCACTTTTACTGATGCAGACTTCTTTTAGAGTTTATATGGTTTGAAATGACAGCGGAAATTTATTTTCACTTATTATTTATTTATTTCCAGATACCTACTCATTCATTGTTTCTTCTGAAATCATGGCCAATAGAGAAATAGTTGATCCTGCTTTAGTTGGAGTGACTGTCTCTACTGTCCACAGAAGGCTTTAATATTGTGTGTGTGTGTGTATATATATATATATATATATATATATATATATATATATATATATATATATAATTGCTCTGAGGATTTGAGTGTATTCAGCTACAACAGCATCAGGATGTTCACCACCACCACATCTCCAATTCACCCCAAAAAAACTGGATGGGGGCAGAGAATACAGTTCCACAATGTTGGGGGTCTTTATACCCCTCTAAACCACACCTGGCACTAAACATGGTGCCAGAGTCCTGTTCTATTAGCGGTATTTCTCTATAGTGACTAGACAAGCTCCGTGTGCATCTCTGTCAACTTCAGCTAGCTGAATGCATTCAATAGCAAGGGTGTCCACAAACATTTGGACATTAGTTTATTTTGGATTGAGAATTTAAAAGAGGAGGCAGTGCTGATTCTGGCCTGCAGGTTATTTACTCAAAGCTGGATGTAATGATTGATTGAACTGCTGATGAAACCATTTGGCCACTTTAGCATCATATCTAACTATATGTGTGCATGTAAGTTTAATATGAATTAAACTGAAAGAAAGATTTTTACTGCACTCATAACGCACCTTCTATGAGTTTGACAAGTTTCATTTAACACCTGCCACTAAATATAACACAATTACCAAACCTGTGACGTTTCAGAGTCTGTGATATTATAAAAGAAACATTCCAGTGAGGCTCTAATAACATCACTAAGATCTGAGTATGTCTTTATGTTTTATTAAATTAACCAATTACTGGCAATGTTTTTACTAATAATGTTAAAATTGTGACCAATATTATCAGCCAATCGATGTATCAGTCGATCTCTAATGTGTAATGCATTGCTGGTCAAACACTCACAGCGTATGGGTCAACGCCGTCCTTATCTGGAAACACCTCGGTATGACCATGACACACCAGATCCACCTTCAGAGGAAAGAATTCAGTAAATAAAGAGTTAAGGGCACTTTATTCAGTATCTGTGAAACTTTTGCCTGAAACAAGATTTATACAAATTATACTATAAACTATACAATCAGGATTTATAGGGCAGGTATCAGGGCTTAGTATTGGCTGATTCTGAAAGAGCAGGTTATCAGGAAAAAGTGGTACAGGTTATACCTTAAAATGATCCAGAAGGTCTTTGTCCACTGCATATGGAGCACCAATCACTACTTCAGACACATACTGAGAGTGAGAGAGAGAGAGTTTAGTCAGTTTTATTTTTTACTGTTTTAATTTTGCATTGGAGTTGTGAGGCTAATGTACCTGACAAACAACATAAGCCTACACACACCAATTAGCATGCTGTTAGCTGCCGAGTTGCAGAGTAATATCCAACACTCTTGATTACATGGTTTCTGACACTGCATGATAAACAAGGATAAGCCTCTGTTAGTACGATGCTTAGGTGGGGTCTAAGCTTCTGTTGTGTGTTAGCCATATTAGCCATGTCTTGAGGTAAAAGGTGGGGGGTAAATCTGATTTTTGGCTTTAAGAACATGCTGAATGGTAGAAGTCTGCAAGATTACTTAGAGCTGCTGGAACAGAAAGCTCATCAGAGCATAGCAGTAACAGGTTTGGTAATAAATCACTGTTCTGTGGGCTGGTTTTAATTAACAACCCCAACAGCACAAACTTTCTTTCTAAACTTCTCCCATATGCCCCCCATCTCAGAGGACACAATATGACAGACAGAATAAAAAGTTTACATAACTATAATATAAAAATGATCAAAGACTATGTCTATCATCTTTAACTATTCAGTATGAATTATTCACTATGAATCATTCGGAATCCACTACGAATCATTCCGTATCCACTATGAATTATTCAATATCTACTATGAATTATTCAGTATCCATAATGAATTTATGTCTCACTCACTCGGCACGCCAGCACACTCAGAGTTCTCTCATGGATGTTCATGATTGGATAGTTCTTCCCTTTGTATCGGTTCACTTCCTGTAACAAACATTCAGACAACACATCTGTCAGAACTACACAAATATAATTCATATTAAAGTTTAACAAAAAGAACCCATTTTACCTCTGCAGAAACCCTGAGGTTACTAAGGAGGCTGAAGAGTGTGGTGATTGTTTAATAATTAATAAATTAAGAAGATGGCATAATGAACAGAATACACGTGATATTGCATCACTGCCATGATAAACTATCATTGCATTGTGGTGTATCATGTCACAATGTATCGTTACACTGTGTACTAGTAACTGGTGTGCAGTTTGGGGACTTAAGCAGCTGCATGTTTCTCTGTAATCTTACAGCAGTTGGCTGTCGTTACTGAAACAGAAGTAAGTTTTTTTTATCTTCATGTGAACCTCTTGAGGAGGGTGAAATATGAGCACACACATCAGTTTTAGAAAGGAATGAACAGTAATCTTGCTTAAAGCTTATTTATGTCTGTTAAAGTTAAAACACATGTGCCCTCACAGAGCCCAGCTAAACAGCAGGCTAGAGGCATGTGTGTGCTTGCAGTCTGTTTGCATTTTACTATATTTCTGAGCGGTCCATCAAAAAATTAAATAAAAAAAATTATATATATATATATATATCCATATATATCTATATCCATATCTATATCCATATATATATATCTATATCCATATATATATATATATA
>BRDA01003323.1:22827-36878 GCA_036984385.1 Crenuchus spilurus
AAAAGATCAGTATTAGGTAAATACCCCCTTCTCCGACTTGCGCGGAGTAGCCACTGGTTGCCCAGAGATGATTTCTACATACACCTTGTGGTGCCTTCCTCAGCTACCTTAGTAGGTAGCTGTTGCCTTTGGCCAAGAGCAGATGTCTTCAGGTGGTGTCCAACCTTCACTGGGTGTTTCGGCCCTCAACCACAACACCCTCCAGTTGGTGGGCCCGCAGTGAGTGGCCAGCTCACTGCGCTTCTGCTCCTGGCTTCCAGCATTCCTCCTCTCTCCTACTCCATAACCAACATGAGGCGCGTTCAGCCTCTTCCCCCATAAATGGATTATGACTAGAAAACTGGGATCTGGCTCATGTCCAGTCTTTGGACAGACACAGTTTCTCTTCCCCACAAAGTATTCGGTAATAAATATCACAATTTGTTTCATTTTGAGCATTTATTATAATCAAAATAATCTAGATTTTATGTTTTTTTTTTACTCAAAAACAAGTTGTTTGAGCTTATTAATCAGTGATAATGGGGCTGTCATTTTTGACAGAGAACACAAAGCTAGTTAACATGAAATGAACACAACAAAAGGGTTAAAAAGCCTTATAGGAATAGTACATCCAATTTACAGTTTCTTCCTCATCCTACATGTAGTCATTCACTAATTAAAGGGTGATGGAGCTCAATTGTTTCTTCTAAGAAGCAAACTTTATGTCTTGATTGATCGACAACATCTGTGATAATATTACATCTGTAATTCTGATTTTGGTGAACCGCTCCTGTATATCTCTCAGATGAAAACTAAAACATTCCTATTAGACAACCGTACTGAGAATCACCCCCATCAGAGTGGAGAAGGATACGGAAGAGGTCGAATGCGCCAGCCACGTAAATGATAGTGTCTCCAGGCTGGGGCTCCTTCCCTGAGGCAAACTGGATAATCTTCTGAGACGTCTGGAGAAACTGAGACACGCCAGTCCACGGACTGTGGCCTTTAGGACCCTGAGGAACACAGATATTCACATACTACACTGATGAACACTTTATTTGGATCAATATTTCTTTTCTTTGTACATTTAAAAAGATTAAAATGTAAAAGAAATCCTGACTAAGAAGTCATTTTAAACATCAACAGTTTTGAACATTCCAAAGAACAGAAAGTGCAGTTACTACATACAGGTGTTGGGTGACATCTACTGGCCATATTCATAAAACAAGGAAAATTAATCAGCTCTGCCATAAACACAATAAACTCACCTTCCCAAAGTTATCTGCATGTTGTTGGTACTCCGAGTTATCCTGAGGAAGACAGACAGATTTTAAAACATTTAAACATTTTATTAAGAGATGTTTTATTGTGATATGTATTTAAAGACACATGTGAAGTAAACGTAAATGTAACTGTGTGACCAACTACGTAGTTAGTTATGTGATTGGTGTTAAGTGCACTTAAACTAAAGTCTAGTCTGTATCTATAAGCATGAACACATTACAAATGTACATAGAAATGTATAGAACTAAAGACCAACAGCAACATATTAGGCAGTTAATTTGATAAATGTCAACATAACAGTACATTATTAGGTAATTACTCTGGTATATGTACATGTTAAGACTATTCATTTAATCTGTGCGATTAAATTAGCTAATTTCAATGGATTTATTTGACAGGGTGATCATTTTGGAAATGTATTCAAAAGTACATTACTAGGCATTAAATTTTTACCATTTCAATATAAATGTATATGATTAGGAAATATATTTAGAAAATTCCCATAAAATGTAGATGATTAGACTAGGGTTGAAACGATTACTAGAGTGATTCGAGTTACTCAATCACAAAAGTGATTGAGTAATTTTCTGTGCCTCGAGTAATTGTTTATTTAATTTTAAAACTCAGAGCACGGTATTTCGCACTGACGACTTTTAATGTGGCACAACACGCTTACGTCACCCACGCACAGGAAGGAGGAGGCGGCACAGAGATGTTTAGTTGAGAAGCGGGAATATGGAAGCGACAAGGGAAAAAAGAAGAAAACGGCAATAGGAAAATAATGCAGCGCGCTATCCGAACACTGGCAGAACTGGCAAGGTCACTGCTGTGTATTCCAGCTACATCCACGCCGTCAGAGAATCTGTTTTCAGCTGCAGGTAACACTGCTTTAAAAAAGAGGGCAAGCCTAAGAGCTGAGCATGTTGACATGCTCACGTTCCTGCACTGAAATGCTCCTTTAAAAGGAACACAAACACACACACTGAGGCATTTTCCTTGATTCTCCTGGAGCTATTGATTTACAGCACTCGCAGCAGAAATGTGTGAAACTGTTCGTACATGGACCTGTTCCTGTTCAGATGTTCAGAACCTAAGATGCACAACATAAAGCCAATGTTTATGCCTTTTTTTTATTGACTATTGTCCTATATTTTTGATAAAAGAAATCTTAAGTTGAAAGTTATGTAATTTGTTTTTTACTTGTGGTATTTATTTCTATTTTGTGTTTTATTTATTTCTATTTGTGTTTGCAATTTGGAAATGTATGTTGTGAATTTAAAAATATAACCCATCTAAAAAGGAAACCAATTGGTCATTCATTATTAAGTGAAATGACGTTTTCTCTTGTGTATTTTTTTTATTGCACTTTAACAAAGCAAATATGTTTATCCGATTACTCGAATCGATTTTTCAGTAGAGTACTCAATTACTAAAATAATCGATAGCTGCAGCCCTAGATTAGACCATTTTATTAATTTCCACATATATGTATGTCATGTCAGGTCACACGCCATCATCATTTCGCGATGGTAGGCTGCACAGACGAGTCACTTCTCTCCAATGCCATCTGTCTCTGGTTGCTTGTAGAAGGCTAGCACCTGATAATCCAGTCCATGTCTTGATGTTATCCATCCAGGTTATTCTTGGTCTTCCACATCTTCAGACTCCCTCCACAAGTCCAGTCATAACACTTCCTTCAATGCTCTCATGTGCATGCCTCATCACATGACCGAAGTAACGTAACTTGCGGGTATATGTATATGACCAATCAATAATTTAGCAAATTTAAGTAAACTAAATGTATCCTGTATGACTTGATAGTTAATTTTGTAATTCTAAATGTATGTGACTATATAATAATTTTAAGTTTCCATTTCAATATAAATTTTTAACACTAAGTACATATGAAAATAAAGATTTTACTCTATGCAAAATAAGAGAGTTATGTAATTACATATTTTAGCACTCTTATATACAGAAACATACACACACTCACGCTCAGAAGAATGTGTGTTACTCACCATGTTGGTGTGATGAGCTTTCGTCATCAGCAGCATGCGGCCCACCAGGTCGGTGGTAGACACACCCTGTGTGCGCTTACACTCTCTGTAGTGTCAAACACACACACACAGCTGGTAAGGTACAGCAGATGTGACTCAAATATATCAACTCATGCATGCACACCTGTGTGATGTGTGTATGTGTATGACTCACCTCTGTGTCTGTGTGTGTATATAAATCACCTGTGTGTGTATGACTCACCTGTAGCGTCCCATTTGTTTCACTTCTTCATATGTGTCTTTTCCATCCACTGTTAATGTGATGTCATCTGAAAAAACAACAAATCATAAACTCCCAGAGGAACACAATAAAGGAACAGTTTACCCAAAAATTCCATTGACATCTTGTCTCAGAACAGCCAAGACAGCTTTGCTTCTTTAGTTTGCAACTGGAGCTGAGCACCTAAACTAAAAACACTAGAATTTAATAGTCACCAAACGAGTCCAGCTGTTTATGTAAAAACATATCACAAAAACGACTCTCAAACCTCATCCCAGAGCTTCTAAAAAATCTGGAAAACCTTTGTGCTCATAATTTTATTCAGAGGCAGAATCTCAAATTATTAAAATATTTCTGGCTCCAAGTGGCTCAGCAGACTAAAGGCACTTCCACTATAATCCAGTTTGAATCCCCATCATGCTGTTTTCAGAGTCCCATCAACAGCCGAGGCCTCGAGAGAGCACAACTGGCCGTGCCCTCTCTTCAGGGGGGGGCAAGATGGCACACTCTCTTTAGCACTATAAAAAAAACAATGTCAACTGACACGGGTGTCTGCCAGGCGAACCATCAGAACTGGGGATCTGTGCTTTCCTCTGAGCTTGCTTACTTTCTGGGCAAGTCGTTCCTTTAAAACCTTTAAACCTTAACCCAGATTAAATTACTTTAATATGTCTAAACAACTTACAGCACTAAAGTCTAATGAAGTCATTTCCATCAGTGAAACAGTAAACAGGGAACATAAAGACAAAAGCCCCACTGACTTCTCCCTGTAGTCATAATCAGTTGAGCTCCTCAGTAGAGGTCTGTTCTGAATTCATTTATAGGTCAAGTTCTCTCTTTTTTATGATTTATTTTTCTGTCTTGTGTATTTACTGTCTCTCTCTCACCTCCATGTACACAGAAATCACAGTTGTATTCATCAAGTGTCTCCAGTGTGGTAACGTATGGCGCTCCCTCTACAATCTCATCCACCCACTTGATCGCCCGAACCATTTTATAGCGTTCCTCCTGAGTGAACACTGGGGGGCCTTTATGCTTCGCTATCTCTCCTGAGAGAGAGAGACCGAGACAGAGAGAGACAGAGAGAGAGACAGAGAAAGAGAAAGAGACAGAGACAGTCAGAGAGACGGAGACCGAGAGACAGAGAGAAACCGAGAGAGACCGAGAGACAGAGAGAGACAGGCCGAGAGACAGAGAGAGACAGAGACAGGCCGAGAGACAGAGACAGGCCGAGAGAGAGAGACAGAGAGGCCGAGAGAGAGAGAGAGAGAGAGGCCGAGAGAGAGAGAGACCGAGACAGACCCAGACAGCGAGAGAGCGAGAGAGAGCGAGACAGAGCGAGAGAGAGCGAGACAGAGCGAGAGAGAGCGAGACAGAGCGAGAGAGAGCGAGACAGAGCGAGAGAGAGCGAGACAGAGCGAGAGCGAGAGAGAGCGAGAGAGAGCGAGACAGAGAGCGAGACAGAGAGACAGAGAGAGAGAGACAGAGAGAGAGAGCGAGAGAGAGAGCGAGAGAGAGAGCGAGAGAGAGAGCGAGAGAGAGAGAGAGAGAGAGAGAGAGAGAGCGAGAGAGAGAGAGAGCGAGAGAGAGAGAGAGCGAGAGAGAGAGAGAGCGAGAGAGAGAGAGAGCGAGAGAGAGAGAGAGACACACACACACACACACACACACAAGATGTCAAGGAGGTAGTTTTAATGTTATTGTTCATTCAGACCTGTTTCCATTTGAGCTATTAGATATATTTTACCGTCTGTGTGAACTCCCACCACGAGGTAATCTCCCATCGCTTTAGCCTGACGCAGCTGATTAGAGTGACCATAATGCACCATGTCATAGCTGAGAGAGAGACAGAGACAGAGAGACAGAGATAGACAGAGAGAGAGACAGAGAGAGAGACAGAGAGAAGAGGTGGTTATCTAATCCACACCAGACCAAGCTGGAAGAGTATTGATAGATGCCATGTTAAAAATATTTGTGCTGAGTTAGGTGAAAGATTTTGATTCACTTAATCAACTGAAATCATGACCCTGTATCCTAAACCACATTAACAGGTTTAGGGAACCTAACTCAAATGCCCACAATGCTTAGCTGCTCCTTCTGCTCTTTGGTGAACACCATGTTCACTATGCAGGATATTAATAGAGTCGCATTTGTCTGCGTTTACAGATCCAAGCGGGTCTAATACTGTATGTAAAGCCAGGCTTAATGCCACGGTCGGGTGCTGGCTAGCCTTTTCAGTTTGCATTATATTCTCATTTTGTATACGTAGACCTTTTTACTGAGCGGAAGCCTTGTAGATGCTTTATTATTGGATTTTCATGAGATATGAGCCATACTGATCAACACTCTAAACAAAGACTTTAAATGTCACTTTATGTGTTTACTTTTTTTAATGAAAGTGAACTTCTTCACCATATTCTAATGTTCATATGACTGTAGTATAAAAACTGTCTCTGTTGTTATTATAATTTGAGAATAGAGTATTAGCAGAATGTAACCCATCCCAGTTAAACAAAGTGTGAAATAAAGATATTGTTAATGCTGAAACACATTTACTTTGTTTATTGTAATATTGTACAGGTTTAATCTGACTATTTGAGGATTTGTTTATTATCTGCTAGCCCGGTAGGCCTACAAGGCTAATGGTGGAATATAGATTACATTATAAGATTTTGAAGCTAGTAAGAAATATGAAAGGGGCTAATTTTCTGTGCCTATATTCAGCAATATATATTACATTATAATTTATGTTTTTAACAGAAAGTGATTATTTACTTTGCATTAGCTAGCTTGCTGGAAACAACAACATGGCGGTTGCTGCTACGTGACGTCACATCCCAAGACCTATTATAAGGCTTACTTACACGCTTAACACACAGTTCAGTGTGTATGTGTATGAATGTGGACCACTGACCCTTCCCAGATGGAGGCCAGTCCACTAATCCTCACAGAAAGGTAACTACAAGTCATTTTCTACCTGGTATTTTAGGCTTCCGGTTGAATAGTGCAGTGTGGAGGACAGAGCATTCAACAACACAATATGGATTTGTTATATCTGAAATATTACATAAAAGTATTATAAGACAAAAATACTTCTCTGACTGGCTGGCAGGTGTGTATCAATTCTGTATACAGGACACCTATGAAGCAGATCTAGTAAAGGAAGTTTAATCACTACTCTATTTAAGTGCTCTGATAACAGTGCTACAGGATAAAGACCTTCAAGGACTCACGTTATACCAAGTTAATGGAGGACTCGCATGACATTGTAGAGGTCTTTGCCTCCCAATCATCAATTAATTTCATATAGCAGGACACAACAGCAGCCATTTTCCCTTACTTGAGCACAAAGTCTCATCAGTGATTAAGAAGAGGATGTCCTCACTCAGGTTGTGCTCTTATGCCGAAATTCCTTTAATTTTTCCTGAATGCGTTTTAACCTCATCTATTTGTTGCAACCTGAGGTCCCTGCTGTCTCCCACTCTGGTAGAGTCGACCGCCTCTCAGCTGATTTGTTCACGGAGGTCGGGGTTCCCGTGTCGATCACTCCTCTCTGCCTCAACTCTAACGTAGCCTTCTGTGCATCTTTGAAGATAACCATACCTGTGTCAAGGTGAACACGGAGCCGTGCCAGGTGAATTGTCTGAAAACGGATGCTCGTGTCTTTCAGCGCTCTTCTAATAGGCGCGTACGCCTTTCTCTTCGCCAGTGTGCTACTGGTATAATCCTCTTCAAAGAAAACGCGCTTCCCCTTGTATTGAATGTCCCTTTTCTTCCAGGCTGATCGAAGCATGAGCTCTTTTGTCTTGAATTCAAGAAAGCATATCACTATCGACCTAGGGTTGGAGTCTTGCGGAGGTTTCAGGCCAAGCGACCGGTGACATCTCTGTATTCCGAGGGGGGCATCTGGGAGGGCCAGTTGAGTTTTTATAAATCCTTCTATGAAATTTGTGATGTTCTCCCCTTCTGATCCCTCCAGCATACCATGAATGCGGATATTATTTCTACGTGAGTGTGCCTCCAAATCCTCCAGTTGTGTTTGGATGTGCTCCTGTAGTTCAAGCATGTGGTAAAGTACTTATTTTACATCGGTGCTGAATTCCTCCATTTCTGACACTCTTTTTTCAGTCTCATCGAGCCTTGTGCTCATTTCTTTTATGTCATTGTTAATATCGCTGAGCGTCTGATTCGTATCCCCTCTGAAATCTACGTCTTTATTTGTTCCGTGGCTATGCTAATGTTATGTATTTCGGCAATGATGCTAGCTTTCATAGCCTCCAAGACAGCGTGGTGAACTAGCTTGTTAGCGCCAGCGTTGGAGTCCTCACTGTCACTCGAGGGCAAAATGTCCTCTCCTGTGCCCGACTATGCATGTCCTCTTGTTCGTCTCATATTTCCCCCTTTCAACACTGTTTTAGCAACTTTCTAAAAATTCTTTAGTTGTTAAAACTTACAGGGGGGTCAGACCCTCTGGGAGATGTTAAATTAAGCTGCAGTCTCCGCCATACCGAATCGGAAGTCCATTTTCCCTTACTTAAATGTGATATATGCTCTTTTCAGACTAAAGACAAGATCAATTTAAAGATACAATCATTAAAATTCAGACGAGAGTAAAATTTGAATGAGTACAACATCGTCCCCCTCTCTCTCCACTGCGCTCCAGCACCGCCCCCACTCTGTCAGACAGTTTCAGAGGCTCCCGTAGAATGGGTGAGCCACAGACTTAACACACTCAAGGTCCATTTGTTAATTTGAGCTCTTCACCTTCCCCCACCCCCCTTCCTCTGGGTGCAGTGGCCACATGGGTGCACTGGAAAAAAATTATTTTAGATGGATGTAATATTAAAAAAAAAAAAAAGTCAAGGCATGTCAGACTACATCACAGTGTCAGACAAATACCCTCAGAGTGCAGGGAGTTAAAAGACCCTCAGAGTGCAGGGGGTTAAAACAAGATAATAGGTGATGTTACCATGATATCATTGCCAGGAGAAGAATAGCATGAGCATAAGATTCTAAAAGAAATCTAAATGCTCAGGCTATTTATTATTTTGAGACACAGTGTGGAAATTGCAGTGACCATTCTTGCCTATAGACAGTAGCGCAGGAATCTTCAAATCCAGTCCTGGAGGCCTGCACAGTTTGGCAACTTCACCTATCAACATCTGTTAATTGCCCAGATTTGTAGGTGGTCCCCAACTGCTGGATATCAGACCTCCAGGATGAGATGTGAAGATCCATAGTGAAAAGTAATGGTTAAGCCCACCAACCAGCAAACTGGTTTGGACCCCCAGCCCATCAAAAAACCTTTAAAGAACATATTATATAATTGCCAGCATAAGGTTGTCTGAACAAAAAAAAGCTGAATAAACCTCAGTGAGGACTCAATGCATCATGCGGACTCAACATCACTCCCTCCCAGAGTATATTTAGAGAATTAAGGTTAACATTAAGCAATGCTATACATGAATAAATGAATGTATTCTTGTACTTCATTAAGCTAAAGCCCTATTTGGACCAAGTTCAATTTACATTGGCATCATAAGGTAGTCCTGAATTATGTATTATTTACCCTCTTAGCACCCTCATTGTCTCATTTAAGGTCCACTTTATAGTTCTAGAATTACAGACTGCAGTCAATCCGTTTCTGTATATACTTCCTGTTCTTCAATGGTCAGGACCCCCACAGAGGTGGTGGATTATTCTCATTGACAATGATGTGGTGGTGTGTTAGTGTGTGTTGTGTCCACTCACTGTCCACCTACCTTGTTGGTCCACCTTATAGATGTAAAATCAAAGACAGCAGCTCATCAGTTTGTCCTTTATCGAGTTTCATTCCACAGCTCTGCTTTGTCTGATCCACTAACACACCACCACCACGTCAGTGTCACTGAGAAGGATCCACAAACTCTGTGTAGAACCACTGAAGAACAGGAAGTGTAAGCCCCTCCCACTTCCGCTGGTATGTCAAGCTGGCTTAGCCGTTAGCTTAGCCAATAGCTTCCAGTGACACATCTGACATAAACACAGCTGTCAGTCAGTCCGAGCTGGTTTAAACTCACCTTTATGTTATAAACTTCTCCTCCTGTACATCACAGGTTAAATACACAGTGTTTAATATGTTACATTAGTTTAATAAAAGTCGTAAAAGTACCAGCCGTCACACCAGACCCGGACCCGCCGCTTCCTCTTCTCTCCGCCGGCCTCACAGGACGCGTGGTGGCCGTTCTTTATCATATCTGACTCTCAGCTGTATTAAAAACTGAAATACACTAAACCTGGAGCTAAATCACACGACTGAACTGTGCTCAGTGAGTCTGAGCTCCACTTCGCCGACCTCGGTGTGTGGACTGACCGCGCCGTTACCGCCGAGCCGGCTGCGAGCAGGGTTGCCAAGTCTCCAAAATTACCACAGTTCAACAAAACCCGGCCATACACAAGCTAACTAGTCCAAATCTAATCACAGACATTAGAAGCTTTAAAAAGCAACTACTTACAAATATTTTCATCAAAACCCGGCCATACACAAGCTAACTAGTCCAAATCTAATCACAGACATTAGAAGCTTTAAAAAGCAACTACTTACAAATATTTTCATCTTAATATTTTATCTATTATTATTTTAATACATTTATATTTCCATATGTTTTAAGCATTTAAAACATTTTATTATAACATACAATGGAAAACATTTATTACAGAAGTATGTTGATACAGCAAATTTGCCTGCCACTGGACACTGATGTAAAATATACAGGTAATGAACATATAAACAAACATTCAGGACTAGCGGGAAAACCGCGAAACTGGCACTCTGTTAGAACTCTGCTGCTAGAAGAGTTGCCAGCTCCATAACAATTCTCCAATGTCTGCAAGTTTCCCGCCCTATAAAAACAAAAAGACCAAAATCTAATCACAGACATTAGAATAAGCTTTTTTAAAAAGGTATTACAGTACTTAAATAGTTTTACCTGGTTGTTTATTTAATTTCCTTCTATTTTTTATATTATCTACCATTATTTTAATTACATTATTATTATTTCTATATGTTTGAAGTGTGAAAACTGCAAATCTGTATGCACTGTTGCCAACTTAGAGATTTTGTCACTATATTTAGTGACTTTTCAGACCCCTTTAGGGACATTTTTTAAAGCGACTAGCGACAAATCTAGCGACTTTTCCTGGTGTTATTGGAGACTTTTGGAAAGTTCACATGAAAGCACCAATCATTCTGCAGTTACTGTCCTACTGTGCGCATTGAGCACCTCCCCTGTCCTAAATCCCTGACATGCCGTTAGTATCAATGATCTATGATCTATTGATCATTGGTTAGTATCACAGTAGCCTGACGCAGTCTCCCTGCTTCTTTTGTTGGAGTTTTATTTATTGGATATGATTGATTCTGGAGGGCGACCAATCAGAACACAGAAGGGCATTTAACATTTGACCTCCATGTTTTTGGACTGTGGGAGGAAACTGGAGACCCAGAGGAAACCAGTGGTGGATGCTGGTCTTTCAAGGAGGGGAAGCTCAATTTCGGCCTACATCATAAAATGTGTCGGTTTATTTATACGTAAATTCTACCCTCCATTCCTTTTCAAGAAAATGATCAGTGACCCAGTCGTACCAACAAGGCGTCTTTTCCAGGGACTTGACTAGTGTCCTCTCAATGGTCAGCAGAGCTAGGCTGCGTTGCGGGTGTAATACTTGAGCCGCTTTAAACAGGAGAAGCTCTTTACACCTGCTAGCGGGCCAGCCGAGGCCAGCCCACTGCCCCATAGACCCCCAGAGACGCTGAGCGTCCGATGGGCGGGACAAAGCCCAGCGTTTATCCAATGACTCATCTCGTTTTGCTGCATACTTTGCTTTGCCATTGAAGTCTGTGGAAGCTGAGCGTCCACCCTGTTTAAAGCACTGTGAAGCTGCGTGAATGAGTGAGAGGAAAGCCGCGTCATTACCAGTGATAAGAAGCTGATTCTGAACAAAAGTTGAGCGCGTTGTAGCGCATATTTAGTCAATGACATTGTACACACAACAGTATATTATTGATCACTTATTTTTTGACATTTTAGGGGAAGCTGAGCTTCCCTTGCAGTCTTAGAGCAATCGCCTCTGGAGGAAACCCACGCAGACACGGGGAGAACATGGAAAACCTGTTAAAGTTAAATGTTGCAAAAAGTGAGGATGCAGGAGTAAAACACCCCCACCCTTAAAAAAAAAACAACAAAAACAGATACTAATTTTTTAAGTACATTTATATTGAACTGTAAATGTGTCTAATGCAAAACCAAGGTAAATTCTTAAAACTTAAATGGGACATCAATCACTATATAACATAACATCATATGACACACACACGCACACAGAGATGTGTGTGTGTGTGTGTGTGTAAAGAAACACATTAAGACACATTTAACATTTTAGTGATATTTAATCATTTAACAAAACAAAATAACTGATGAGTGTGAATAGTAGAAAATTACAACTGTCACAATTACATGTTCAGAAAAAATATTGACTAAATATTACTATCTATTACAGCCTCAGTGTACACTGTAGTCATAAATGCTTTATTGACATAAAAATATGAGTCAATGTAAGTAACCTGTAAAAATTTAGAAGACTTTGAACTTGAATTTACTGAAGTACAGTGAGGTCACATTTTGATAGACAGCTGTCAGGAAGTCTAAGCTCTGGATAAAGGCCTAATTATTAGATTTTAGTTTTTGTGTCACCCAAGAAACCTGTGTTTACTATAACTACATAAATAAAATCTTGTATTTACTGTAATTAGCAGATAAAAGATTAGGGTGCAGATTCATTTAATGTTTTTTAATTGTTCACATATGCTTTGTACTGTGTGTGTGTGTGTGTGTGTGTGTGTGTGTGTGTGTGTGTGTGTGTGTGTGTGTGTGTGTGTGTGTGTTTTGTGTGTGTGTGTGAGAGGTCAGAGCTGTGTTACTACAGAATATAATGTTAGTCACGTCAGTCTTTATTCACTAAGTCACGAGCTTTATGGAGTTGTGTGCATTAAACCTCAGCCTGAGGACATTTTTAAAGATATTCATGTTTACGAACTTAAGTATCAACGTGAACATTAAATGTAAATACGAGCGTTAATGATCGCTAAGCTTTCCAAACGCTGTGAAAATAATTAAAACCGCGTCGTGCATGTGTACAGAAATACCGAAATAGCACCTCCTAAGCTCACACGTGTCGACGGTCACAGATTTCGGTGTAACACCTGTTCATGCCTCTTTTCAATGAAAAGAAAAACAAAATCGAAAATGAGCGCTCGTAACTCGTTTTTCCATATTTCGTTTTCTGCACAAAATGGGAAATCGGAAAATGGTTCGTTATCCGATTTTTCGCTTTGGTTAAAAAAAAACGAAAAACGAGTGGTTTTCTCGTTTTTGTTTTTTTTTTCATTTTTTGTTTAAAACGGAAAAACAAACTGCCTGAATGTACACGGACCTTTGTCCTCTCATATTTTAAACTGCCACATATCCTGCACTTCCAAAGTTGCTCATTTGAGTGAGCTAACTAGCATGTTAGATAGATAGCTGACTATCTGTTTATTATTACCTTGAGTTGAAATGAGCCGTAACGTGCTAGCTAGCTAACCTAACTAGCAATAGATGCCTCTACTCTAATGATACCTTAATGTTAGGTAGTTAGCAAGCTTCAGTTTTCAGTTTCATTCACATTCTGCTCTCAGAGCATCTTTTAATCTTCTGTCATTTATAGAGCTTACTTTTATTATATTCTCCACATTCTAATGGCACTACTCTGCTCCTAAAGCAGCTTGTGGTACTTTTAAGTTTTAGATTAGATTAGAACATATGATACAGTAGTTCCACCCAAACCAAGCTGCCAGTAATGAGTAAAAAACATTAACTCTGCAAAAAAGGCTTAAGTCACCATGGCATTTGCTATGGCTGAACACTGTCCATGCTGGCATGTGATCACATTAAATTTGATATTCTAACATTAAACAATACGGGACAAAATTTATTTATGTAATGTGGGTCTAGGCCAGGGGCGGAGCCTGGGGGTGGCTTTGGGGGCTTAAGCCCGGGTAGATTTTTCAAAAGCCCCGGATCTTTTTGGGGGTGATTTTTTTTTTCATAATTAGATGTTTTAGTTGACAAACTAAATAAAACAAAACAGCTACGCACACAATACTCGAAGCACACAGTGCATGGTCCTCACCAATGATCTATATTACTGGATAGGACACTGCTTATTCGCTAGCATTGAGGCCGGCGCGACATCATGGAGCCGCCATGTTGTGTGGAAGTGAAGCTTGTAAACAATGGCACATGACCAGCACTGCTGCATTCTCAAAGCTCTAACTTCGCTAACTCAAAGCTCTTTAACATTAATAAAAGTATTAAAATGGTTGATGACATGGCCCGATGAGTCTGAGTGGACCATGTTCTCCATCGCCATTGTTGATGCTGCTGTAAGGAGTTGTGGACGCAAGGTCACTGGTGCCTGTCGTGGCGGCAACC